>CANAIB010000095.1:0-21409 GCA_947359475.1 Heligmosomoides polygyrus bakeri
CGATGATCAACGGGACGACAGGTGATACAGGTGATATATATATATATATATATATATATATATATATATATATATATCATAATGGTAGTAATAATTAAGTTGCCCTTAACAAGCCTAGGAAACAGGCAAGGCACCATGCGACTCTTTTCCAGCAGCATATAACAATTAAAAATCATTGTATTCGTAACATTCTAAGATGAATTTTCAAACATTACTAATGTAACAAATCAAAGCTTGTGCAATCTCTTTCTGTAAAGCACTACGCACACTTTTGCGGCAGCCGCGTACGCGGCAGGGGCCAAAACTGCCTCGTAGGAGGCAAAACTGCCGCTTAGGCGGCACTCACCCTCAGCCTTGCAGCCCCACTCCATCGCCAATGCGGTTTCATCATCATTATCATTATCTGTTTCCATTCTAGATCCCGTCACGATCAGCTAGAGCCCAGACAGAAGTTGTCGGCAGCAAAGCGGCTGCAGCGGCAGTAATGCTTTAAATCATTATTGACGTTGCTGCTGCTTCGGCGGCACCGCGCCTGCCGCGTAGGCGGCACATCAGCGGCAGTCCGGACTGGGGTAGTTTTGCCCGGCGATTCTGCGTCGCTTCCCTGTGCTTAAAGATAGGGTTGCTGCGCTGCCGCAAAAGTGTACGTAGGGCTTAAATAGGATGAACGTATTTCAGACGCAATGAACACAGCTAAGAGCAAGATGTGAGAGATTTCTCCACTCATGACACTTAATGGCCTTGTTGAATGTCCCTGATCTATCCTAATCGTGAGGCGAGAATTGGTGTTCCAAGCCAGACCTAAGATCGTTAGGGAAAACGATAAGTATGCTCCGTATAAGGAATTTGATTTTCGATTCAAACACTCATGAAACCTTTGTGGCCTTATGCTACTCGCTAGTACATCGTTTCGAAAGAGAAAAAGAATCCAATTTGGTCATTGGATTGTTTCGACATCAGGATGCACTACTTCTTTGAAAGCAATACAACCGCAAAAAAGGCATAGTTAATCTTTTCTTTTCTTCAACCTTGCGTTTAAGTTCGAGAGGCAAATGAAGGCAAAACAATCAGTGGATGATGAATCACCATTTCCGTTCCCGGCCCAAAAAAAGAGCGGAACACGGAACGGAACGGAAGGGCTAAAAACGGCCGAAACCGAACTTTGGAACACGGAAACGGAAATTCCGCACATCCCTGGTAATTATGTTCGCTTACTACTCCGTTGAGGGCCTCCTTTCAAGGTTAAAAGGCCTGGTACCAATGCTTCAACATAAGGAGAACGCCTGGTCGCTCACGATCTGACTACGCAGGACAGTGTAAAAAGCTCATATGCAAAAAGACCGAGAGTTGGAAGCCCGAATAGCTCCAGGAACATAGCCCACATATGCTGCTCGTTGTTCACGAAGGTAGCAAAGGATGTTTCCGGAGTGTGAGAACTCGTTTGTTCCTAGAACCTGATGTAGAAACCTTTCGCATTACAGCTTCCTAGACATTGGCTGATGCCTGCCCTCCACACACACATGTCGACGCTGCTATGGCGTAGGAGACCGCAGATTACGAGAGAAAATGCCTGAACCGTCCGCGTCTGTTTCGATGCGAGAAAATGCCCGCAGCCAGGGGGAAAATATCTGCGACCGGTGAGCGGTTGTCGGTAGTGCGATCAAACCCGCCCAACAACACATTCGCATGAACAAGCTACGGTATCTTCTCATTCCGTCATGGACAGGGCATCTCGAGAGTTAATACGTTTTTGTGAAAGATGAATTATATATAGATATATGGTAGGATTTTCCAAGTGATAGTGAATTCTTCTGACACAAAAGTCGACCTTCTTAGTGGATAACTGTTCTAAGGTGGAACGCGATCACTTTGCTTTGGAAGATGAAGGGTTCGGTTTCAAGTGTCCAACGTATTTTTAAAAGTGTCCATTTTGGATGTATAGCTAGTAACGTAGTCTACAAGAGAAGCTACTACTTTAGGGAAGCAAGTCATGTTAATATGAATTCCTGTCACCATCCACTTTATAAATCCAAATTATAAAAGCCGTGAAATCTGCTACGGAGCTGCGTGATAGTAGCACACACACCATCATAACAAACGAATCAGAAGAGCGCACATCGCGATTTCTAACGAAGGCCATCGCCAGCTTTTTCGAATCTGGAACAGCCTAGGAACATTTTTTGCCGCAGAGGCTGTGTTGTGATGAAAATTAAAATAAAATAGAACAGATTATGGCGCCCGGGTACTAGTGGCAAAATTTCTATGCCGTGTTATCTTCGGTTTTCTGACCAATTTTGGCAATTTTCCCAGAACAGAAAAAAATTTCCCAAGTGGCCAGAGAACAGAAATTCCGCCCACTCCTTATCGCAGCGGCGGCGGCAACATCGGTCAATCGAGTAGGAAAACCTGCTGGGTTGTCGCACTTGGCACTGGCATTCGTAAGTTCTGAACCCCACTCATTCCGATGACCATCGACGATGTTCCCCATTATGAAGAACAAGACTCCATAAAAATGCATGCGGTGGATGGAAACACAGAGAGACGACTGCCGTTTCGTTCACGGTCTCCAGGTTCAAATCTTTCGAACGCATACACCTCCTCAAGTAAGCCTCCGGCGATGAACTCTTAGAAGGACTTCTCTTTGCGGAAACCTCTAACCTCTTTCAACTCGTCGTAGAGAGCGTCCAGCTGGGTGTTACCAGGGGGCCAACGTTCATGGAAAACAGTTTTTGACACGGATCGGCTCCGGTTAGTGAGAGTATAGGCGATGAATGTACCGATGAGGGGGTACGATTTCGGAGTTGATGAGAAGGATGGGGTCTGGGACATTGCGGGGTAGTAGTGTCTCTTTGCGAGTGACGATGTTCCGTCTCTCAAACGTCGTACGCGGTCCTGTCGAGCCACCGCATTCACGTATAGGTACGCCCTACCAATCCCAGAAGAGCGGAAGTTGGAGCCATCGGTACCTAACCACGCCACTATGCCCACAAAGAAGGGTAGGGGGAAATATCCTCCGAACCGATTGTGACCATCGTTCGCTTCACCCGTGTTTCGCTGAAAGGATAGACAAATGTTCCGTTAGGGCGGCTGCGAAAACGTCATCGCTGTCAATGTCAACCAACTGTTGAGGTTGTCGCCCACTCAACTGGTCTTCTGATGGTGGACTTCCCACGTGGGATGTATACGGCTCCTATTTCGACGATTTCGGGCTAGTTCACAGCTTGCACCCGCTATGCAGGAGAAGCAAATGATTTGAATCATACTGCAGCCCTTCGCCTTTTTTAATGCAACACAAAATCAAGGAAAACGGAAAAATAGTCACAAGTCACATACGGATTAGGTGTCATGTTTAAAACTGGAACTGGAAGAACTGGAGTGTCAAAAATTCACGCGTAGGCGCTCTCGTCTTCTGGTTCCCTTTATATAGGAAGCTAATCACACATTTCTTGCCGAGACTGACTCCACATGACGTCAAAGTCCCTTCCAGCAGGCAAATTTAGTTACCAGAATAGGCAAAGCCGTCTTGTTATCGCCTGCCACGTGACGTCACGACGCATACAGACATCATTAGGACGAGCTTTTCAGCGTTCATCTTTGGAACTCTATATAAGGAAGCGTCAGCCCCGTCCCTCTTGTGGACACCATGTGTCACCAAACATCAAAGCTGCTATACATAGCTTCGGTTAATTTGGCAGCATGTACAGAATGCTTATTTTCTAGGGGCCCTCCACCTATCCCTTCTTGAGAATTCGACAGCGCATCTTGTTAGCCAATGTAAACTGTGGCACGCGAGATTTTCACGTGGATCAAAACTCAACAGGGCTTAATGTTTCCGCTTCCCGACTACCTGAAACCTCGTGAGAAACAATTTGTACTAGGGATAACCCACGCCACTGGAAGTGTATCACCTGTCACATGTCGTCCCGTTGATCATCGACTTGCTCGAGCAAGCGCCAGCAGCGTCTCCATTCGTCCCTGTTGCGTGCCAGAGTGCTCCAACGGATCCTCCTCGCTCGAGAGACACGAAAGTGTCATATCGGTCGTTCAGGGCTTTCACGAAAAAGTCCGACCAACGCGTTAGTGGGCGTCCTGGTGTTTTCCTGGTGTTTGACATCCCGCGGAATCCAGTCGGTGACGGCTCTTGTCCAGTGGGTGTCTGCGAAACGCATTACGTGACCGCTCACCTAACCTTCGACGACTTGGCCCATGCGACAGCGTTTCTGACCTTCGAACGTCGACGAAGCTCGGAACTCCGGAGGCCTTCTCTCACTTGCGTGAGTCGTGTCACTCCGAGCATCGTCCTCTCGATTCCACGCTGCGCGACGCTGATCGCGTGTTCATCTTGCCTTCGCATAGCCCAGGTCTCTGAGACGTATGTTAGGGAAGGAAGAACGGTGGAGTCCAATGGGTGGGCACGGAGTCGGACGTTCTTCGTCTTCTTCGCGACTTCTTCGACGCTCTTGAAAGCTCCCAATGCCGCTCTTTTCCTCCTGCCCAGTTCCGGCGCTAGATCGTTGGCCATATTGACTTCGCCACCCAGATACACGTAGCTGGAGCCCTCGGAGATGTTCCTCCCGCTGAGTGAGAATGGGGCACCAGAAACTTCTCCGTTTCGCACGAACATCGTCTTCGTAAGATTCAACTGCAGTCCAACGCTCCGGCATACACGGTGGAACTCGGACAGCATTCGCTCCGCCTGCCTGATGCTCGGTGTTATGAGCACGATGTCGCCAGCAAAGCGAATATGGCGCAGCTGCCGGCCTCTTGCCGACCCCTCACTTCACGTCGATGACGACATCGTTATAGAATGGACCGGGTGCTGTACGTTTCTTCACCGACGAGATGGCGTGTCGGATCTCGGAAGGGAGAACAGAGGGAACGACGTATCCATCCTGCGGAAGATAGCATGGGGGCAGGTGGACGTGGCTATCGAAGAGATCGGAGTAGAAGTCGTCGATGACCTTCTCTATGGTCCTTCTGGAAGAGGTGATGGTTCCGTCAGGACGTCGGAGAGCGGTCATCTTGGTCTTGAAGTTGGCGAAGTTCCGGTGGGCATTGCGGATGCTCAATCCTGCCTCTGCAGCTTCAGCGAACACTTCCGCCCTTCTCTCCTTAAGATCCTCCATTATCGCCTCTCTGCATAGCTTCGCAAGCTCGAACGTCAGCTGGTAGTTGCCTGAAGCTCGTGCTGCTCCACGCTGGCGATAAGCTCGAGAGTTTGCGGAGACCGGCGTCTCTTGGTGGTCTTCAAGCTCTCGGCTCTCTTAGGGGTATCGTAGAGATGGTGCACGAAGCGATCGTATTCCTCGTCGATGTTGTATATGACGGTATCTTACGGTATCTTCCAAAAGGCTGGCAAGAGAGGTGTAGAGGTACCAGTTGACGGTCGTTCTGGGACTCCTCTTCTTGAACTTTGCGGCCTTCTAATCTTGACGCGGAAAGCGGAACCTCGCACAAAGGACGCGGTGGTCCGATCACGTGTAGAACTTGGGGACAACGGGGACGTCGGTGACAGGGGTGCACGTTTAACGGTTAACGATTTAACGAATTTAACTAATTTGACGAATTAACGGTACTTTTCGTTAAAATCTGGCTTAATGACTTAACGGAAGTTTTTAGAAATTTAACGGAATTTTTAACGGGCTTCTTTTTCAGTGACTTTATCACATTCATCCTTAGTATTCTCTAATGTTGCTGGTCTCATCCTCTGTTCCTAAAAAAACTATTGAAATCAGCAGGTATATTTTAATAATTTCATGAATTTGTTTTGAATTTTTGGAAATAATGCATTTTGGAGGTGCGTGTGGCGCAGTCGGAAAAGGTGCCAGCTGTAGCATGCACCCTATATCAGGTTTCCGGACCTTTTTTTTCGGAATTATCAGTCCATGCCAATCAAGCCTTCGATCCCTCTGGGATCGGTGAATTGGTACCAGACATGCCTGGAAAGGATAGAGCGCTGACTTCTCCATCGGATGGCCACCGCAAGTGATTGTATCGCCAAATACGCCTTCAAATCGTCTCCACGATATCTCGTAGAAGTAGTATGTGTGGCACATTCCACAAAAGGGATTGAGCAACCCCGTTTTTTATGCTAATCCTTTAATGCATTTTGGAGCTAGAGATTTTTTCCTCGAGCCCTCAGCAGGTCAACGAATCCTCAAAGATACTCATCTAATGTCCTTGTAAGATATGCCTACATATCCACAACTCGCGTTGCTTATCCTTTGCTTTGGCTCTTTTGAATACATTTGCTTGCCACTCGGAACAGTCTAGAGGGCGATAATGTTTTCGGCCGCTGGACGTTTTTTAAAGATTTTAGAAAAACGCTATCACCTGTCACCTGTCGTATCACCTGTCGTCCCGTTGATCATCGAATTGCTCGAGCGGGTGCCAGCAGCGTCTCCATTCGTCCCTGTCGCGTGCAAGAGTTGTCCAATGGATCCTCCTCGCTCGAGGGACACGAAGAAGGTCATATCGGTCGTTCAGGGTTTTCACGAAAAAGTCCGACCAACGCGTTAGGGGGCGTCCTGGTGTTCTTTTGACATCCCGCGGAATCCAGTCGGTGATGGCTCTCGTCCAGCGGGTGTCTGCGAAGCGCATTACGTGGCCGGCCCACCTAATTTTCGACGACTTGGCCCATGCGACAGCGTTTCTGACCTTCGAACGTCGACGAAGCTCGGAACTACGGAGGCCTTCTCTCATACGCAAGTGAGTCGTGTCACTCCGAGCATCGTCCTCTCGATTTCCACGCTGCGCGACGCTGATCGCGCGTTCATCCTGCTTTCGTATAGCCCAGGTCTCTGAGGCGTATGTTAGGGCAGGAAGAACAGTGGAGTCGAATAGGTAGGCACGGAGTCGAACGTTCTTCGTCTTCTTCGCGACTTCTTCGACGCTCTTGAAAGCTCCCCAGCCGCTCTTTTCCTCATGCTCAGCTCTGGTGCTAGATCGTTGGCCATATTGACTTCGCGACCCAGATACACGTAGCTGGAGCATTCGGAGATGTTCGTTCCGTTAAGCGAGAATGGGGCATCAGAAACTTGTCCGTTCCTACATCGTCTTCGTAAGATTCAGCTGCAGTCCAACGTTCCCACATATACGATCGAAGTCGGCCAGCATTCGCTCCGCCTGGCTGATGCTCGGTGTTATGAGCACGATGTCGTCAGCGAAGCGAAGATGGTGCAGTTGCCGGCCGTCGACCTTCACTCCCATGTCATCCCATTCTAGTTCGCGCATGACGTTTTCGAGAGTGGCGCTGAAGAGCTTCGGGGATATGGTATCCCCTTGCCGAACCCCTCTCTTCACGTCGATGACTACGTCGTTGTAGAATGGTGAGATCTTGGTCGTGAATCCACTGTACAGCTCTCGAAGGACTCTGATGTACTGAGTAGGAACGCCCTGAGTGAGCAGGGCTTCGATGGCCGCTTCAGTTTCGACAGAGTCGAATGCCTTCTTCAGGTCAATGAACGTAAGGCAAAGCGGCAGCTTGTACTCTCGCGACACTTCGATGAGCTTCGTAATGGTGTGTATGTGGTCGATCGTGCTGAATCCTCTCCGAAATCCTGTTTGTTCGCGTGGCTGTCCTTCATCCAGCGTTCTGCTGATCCTATTCAGGATCACTCGAGTGAACAGCTTGTAGACTACGGACAGCAGGCAGATCGGGCGATAGTAGCCAATGTCGTGCACGTCTCCCTTCTTGTACAGCAAGACGGTCTTGCTGGTTTTCCACTGACATGGAACCTTGCACTCCGACAAATAACGTGTGAAGAGCCGCGCCAGGGTGTTGATGAGCGCTGGCGAGAGGTTCTTCAGGTGTTCGGGTATGATCCTGTCGGGACCGGGTGCTGTTCGTTTCTTCACCGACGAGATGGCGTGTGGATCTCGGAAGGGAGAACAGAGGGGACGACGTATCCATCCTGCGGAAGATGGCATGGGGGCAGGTGGACGTGGCTATCGAAGAGATCGGAGTAGAAATCGTGGATGACCTTCTCCATGGTCCTTCTGGAAGAGGTGACGGTTCCGTCGGGACGTCGGAGAGCGGTCATCTTGGTCTTGAAGTTGGCGAAGTTCCGGCGGGCATTGCGGATGCTCAGCCCTGCCTCTGCTGCTTCAGCCAACACTTCCGCCCTTCTCTCCTTGGGATCGTCCTTTATCGCCGCTCTGCATAGCTTCGCAAGCTTTTACGTCAGTTGGTAGTTGCCTGACGCTCGTGCTGCTCCACGCTGGCGTATCAGCTCGAGTGTTTCCGGAGACAGACGTCTCTTGGTGGGAGAAAAACGCTAATATCAAAAATTAGAAAAGCTAGTTTTCCTGAACGCTAACACGTTGACGACGTGTCACTCCTTTTCAGTAGTGTAGGACCGTGCGATACGATGTCGTGTCACGGTCCCGACGTTGCAAAAAATGGAGTGGTTCCGGGCACTCGAAAATCGCGCGTTCGACAACGTGTTAACATTCCACTGATAGGCTTTTATTTGTATTTTCATTCTTTCTGTACTTGATGGGCTGGTGCCTGCATTTAGATTGCATATGCTCGCAGAACAGTCAGGCAAAAGAACTAGGAAGGGAGGGGGGGGGGGGGGGGGGGGGAGGACTCCGGATCCCTGCCTGGTCGCATATTTTGAGATGCCTTGTCGGTGACCATCTTGAATGATAATTCCATATCTGTTTTTATTCCACACCCTGAAGATAATTTGTTGCTGAAGGCTTGTTTATTCTTCTGTTTGTTGATGATGAATTGTTTATTTTACATTGCAGTGTTACACTCCATTCCTTGAACTTTAGCGGTTAACCTCTTAAAGTTGAGCTTTTTCGCTTTAGGCTTTATCTTGATCTTTTGAATTGAAATAATGTTTTGCAGCTAATTGTATCTTTTAACGAAATTTGACGATTTACCGGAAATTTTCCGTTAAAAAATTTCGTTAAAAAAATTTAACGCACAGAATTTTGTGTGCACCCTGGTCGGTGAGGCAACTTGCGGTTGAAGATGGTGTGGTCGATCTCGTTGTGGAACTGGCCACAGGGGGATTCCCATGTCCATCGTAGTGAGGGAGGCTTCTGGAACTGTGAGTTTCCGTGGATGGTCTTGATCGACATGACAAACTCAGACAGCCTTTCACCTTGCTCGTTCCACTCTAAATCGTGGGTGCCGATGTGAAGTTCTTCCGGCGAGCTTCATGGCCCGATCTTGGCGTTGAAGTCGCCGACGATCACCTTGCAGAAGGTGTGATCTTCCTTATAGAATTTCTCCACTTCCACGTAGAAGTCTTCGACCTCTTCGTGTCGTAGTCAAATGTTGGGGCATACGTGACGAATCCAGTCAAAGCTGGCACAGAGCCACGTGGCTTCGACATCCGATTCGGGTTGTCAGAGACTCGTGCGAGTCGATGTTCATGACCAAGTCCGTGTTGACGAGGACACCAACGCCGCCTACTCCCCTGTTGTCGCATGTTCCGAGAAACAGTTCTTCTCCGGAGTCGTAGACGGCGTGTAGGGGGTGGTGTCTTCTCGTCTAGATCAGTCCGATGACGTCGTACTTGATCTTCCTGGCTTGCATCATCAGGTCCTCGACGGATGCTTCCGATGCAAGCGTGCGGGCAGTGTAAGTACAGATGTCATCCTAGTCCTTCTCAATTTGCGCAGCCTGGTTAGGCCCTGAGATTTTAGCAGCCTCTCCATACTCGTCCTTCCTATCGCTGCAGAAATGGGGCTGTTTCGGGGTTAGGGGAATGAGGCTCTTTAGTGCTGCTCAATACAGACAGGTAGCTAGTCAGGCTCTGTCGTGCGGGCGAAGAACACCAGCTAGACTGCCCGAAGGGACGGGGCGAGACTTTTGAGGCGGCCTCGAATCGCCTTACATGTACTCCCAGTCTACCGAGTGCAAGCTTTTGGCCGGGCCGACGCAGTTACAATCCACACATGCGCGAACACATCGACGTACATTGTGCGCGAATGTGCCGCTCCCACACACAAGGAACGCGTCGACCCGACACAGCAGGAGCAAGGAGTTCATCCCCTGCATCCCACCTGCGTCTCTGGGCAGTGCACGGTCGCATTTGGTTCGCGTTTAATTCCCCTATCCATCACTCGGTGACGCACCACGTGGCCCTGCGACAAGCGGCCCGAGATCCCTCTTAACGAGAGAACTCATCGAAGGAGATTCGTGACACTGGAAGTGTAAACCAAACAATCATTCAAAGGGTCTCCACTATACTTATGTACGAATGACCTATTTGAATAGGTGTTCGAGTGATTTTCATTCGAATGTGAATATTCGAAAAATCGCGTTTTTCGAATATATTCGATCTCGAATGTTCGAAAATTCTCGGTATTGAAACCATTCGAAAATTCGAAATTTCTGTGAGAGCATAAGTATAGTCACCACTATTTTCTTCAAGGGTAGTATCGCAACATGTCGAGCAGCGCCGATGAAGCCCTGCAATCGCATCGAAGAGGAGGGTGCCTTCAAAATTTCGTGAGAGTACCACTAAGTTCTCGGGTGAGTCCAAGAGGTTATGGTGGACGCGACTGGAAGCAGTTTAAGTGCTGAATTTTCAGATCCTGTAGCTATAGGACGTGCTTCGCCGTTGCACTGCAATCGGAATTGAGACTAAAAATCCGCTCGAAAGCTCGATTTTCGCTTGTCCATCATTCTAGACGCTTGTTTATTACTTCTGAACAAACAGGCTTAACACTCTGACAACAGAACCGAATGCATCTTTTCGTCACGCATTTTGGGATTTATTGGTACTCGAGGTTGTACTTTTCAGTTTTCGGCCAACTGCATATACTGGTTTCCCTCGCTGCTGCTCCATCTGTAGCGACGCACTGCTGAGTACGTTCGTTTAAGCGGATTCTTGCGAATCTTCTAGCCTCCCTTACTTGAATATGGACAGGGAGGAGCAGCCAACCACAGTCGAAAAGCCTATCATTGGCAAAATTTCAACGAACTTCAAGTGGAGTGGTGTTCGAACAATCGAGCACATATTCTCCGAACTGCCAGCCATCATTAGTTAGGTGTTTGTACGCATTATTTGTATTAGGTCATTCTGAGCGATAAAGCCCATTCTGTTATGAAACACATCTCCCAAGAGCAAAACGAGGTACGCAATAATAAAAGCACTTCGGCAAACGGTAGAAGTGAGCTCTCTTCGGTTTGATCTATTTCGTATCCGCGACCTTCTTCGTTTAATTTGGACTGCTAACAGTTCCTATCGCAAGCCAATCAGGGGTGTTTTGGAGAATGATAGCCTCGTCCAGAAATATACTAAGAGGGCTCCTTGCCTGCCATGTACTTCTTCAATGTACAGCTCACGGCAGGGCAGGATGTTGTGGTTTCCATGTTGTGGTCCCGCAGCAATAGAGTTCCTCCAGAATGTAAACCCATAGTAAGAAAAGGGAGCAGGAATGATCACATCAACGCACCCCAGCGCTTCCAGAAGATGCCACAAAACCAGATGACTCAGTCCATCTACGGCCCTGCTACCAGGTTGCATTCACAATTGCAAGCAGCCGCCCTGACAAGCACCGTAAGAAATTGGCGCTCAAGAGAGCAAGGCGTCCACAGCTGGACCTCGCAACAGAAATGGGCACGGTCTTTCTGACGAAAGAGTCGAGGCAATCGTTAGACCTTGCTATACCACGCTCAGGGGTGATCGATGGCGTGGACAACAGACACAATTCGTCGCGGAAGATGGTTCGTGGCGTAACAGACTCTGCCTGACGACCTATCAGACCTTGACGACCGTATCAGTCCTCTCCCCACGAGAGAGAATACGCGCATGCCGGGTGGGTCTTACTTAGATCTAACCACCTTCTTCCGATGGAGTCGTGGGTTGATCATCAGGATTGTGGGATACTGTGTCGTTGCGTCGTGTCGCGTCGGCGTCTACACGAACAATCGATCGATGCCTTACACGCTCGTGATGGCAGACCCGACAAGCGCATCGTGGGGCAGTGGATAGTGGTGTTTCTTCATCCGAGGGAGGTCGGGGTTCGACAATATGAAAGACTGGTCCAATTTGAGACCTCCTCCAAGCGCCCGTGGGCGAAAGAGGTCGCAGCCGACCTTTAAATTGTGGCAAGACCGCACTAGGAATGAGAGCCGAGCGGTCTCGCGTACTTGCACCCCTCGAGCAACCCATCATTACAGGATTCGCTGAACAAGGAACTGGAAACGGGACCACTCCATGTAACAGAAAACATAGCTGACTGTGCTCCTGCTCATTCACCCTGAACCGATGAAATGTGAAACAGGTAAACATTTATTTCAGATCAACAATAACGATTCACGCCGTTTCAGAAGGCATACTTCGGATGATGTCTGAGTCTCCAGCATCAGTGACAGAGAGCGTACACACGTGGTACAGCTTACCACATGCCGTTCCCAGCTCGATGTTGTTGCCGTTGTAGTGGTGGACACCGGTCTTGGCCAGCATGGCGTAGTACTCGATCTCTGACTTTCTAAAGCGCGGTTCTCATGAAGGCGAAACCATTGCAACGGGACCGGAAAGGACACACCTGAGTGGGGGAGTGTTGTTGGCGATGATCACCAACTTGGCTTTTCCATTACGGAGAGCCTTCAGCGTCTGCTTGTAACCGAGCACATACTTGCCGGTCTTCATGACCATGGACAACCGGGTGTTGATGTTCTCTGCATTCTTCTTCACCTGAAACATCTTACTACTTACAACCCCAGTTGAGCACACTGACAGCATTCCGAGCTAATCGCAGCCCACCGGTTAGCTAAATAGTGGCATAAAAACCTGCGATAACCATGCAGTGTGCAGACCACACACATACTCAACTATTCACTTTCGATATTGTGTCTCGACTCTAAAAATTGTCGACAGATGTTCTACATACTGCGTTAACAATATTGGATCGATAGGGTTTTTTTTTTTGGGGGGGGGGGGGGGGTCCCTGCTAGCATGAATACTTTTGTGGTACAGCCTACGGTAGGATAAAATATTTTCCTTTCATATCGAAGGTCCACCTCCATTAGGAGTGTGGTGGAATAATGAACCTGGTATGAAAAGGGAATGCATAGGAGTGCACTCAACCCTAACCTCTCTTGCACCACTATTTTCTTTAAAAAATCACGCCACTTTTTGAAAGGACTCAATGTCATCTGTACCAATATCTCCTTGAAAACTCAGAAAACCAAGACTGACTCCCTACGAAGCATAGTGTTCATCTTGCAAACTTCCAACCGCTACTGAGGTCCTAACTGAATATTACGCCTATAAACTGCTTTAGATAGCACTTGAAGTATCCCACGGCGAGCACGACCCATGACTAGAACTGCTATAGCAAACATTCCGAGAAAAAAGCCTGCGGCTTGTTCGACTGCGCGAACTTATGATATAAGTATGAGGGCGTTGATCCAACATGGACATGCAAACGTGGTTAATGGGCATAACCTCATCTTGGTGATGTCCCAGTTAGGTTCTTTATCATTCCGATACTGTGTTTCCGGCCGTACTCATAAGGTTGTACTGACGACACAGCCTCCATATGGTGCCTACGGCACCACTAGTAGTACAGAACAGACCTAAATTTCACGCCAATCCCATTGTTTGCTCTATTAATCACACATGAAAAAAGTAATAGTACTGTTACAACGAGGTATTCATGCGATCAAAACCAACGCCAGGCGAACCTCGAACCCACACCTCCTGCTGGCCGAAGGTCAAACAGCGCCGGTGGTGTGATGGCGTAGAGCATTCCCGCTCGTTCAGCAGGAAGTGCGGGTTCGAGCTCCACCTGGCGGAGTTTTGATCGCAACCAAACATCGTTGTAACAGCTTACATTCTTGACACCAGCTACTTGAGGCTTAACGAAACTGAACTGAGTTATACTACTTTCCAGTTACTACGCAGTTTTAACGCTAGCAGAAGTATCATGTGAAGCCTTCGCAAAGCTGCTGTCTGGTCATAGAAGACTTTCTGGCGCAAATAGGATTGGGGGGGGGGGGGGGGGGGGTGGGGCATCACGCCTACTCATATCAGTGGTTGTCCGTCCTGGTATAAGAGGGCATGTGTATGTGAAATTACATCAGGAATGACCTACTTCAGTTCACTGTAGGGATGGGACACACCAGCGCAAACGGCTGTGTTGAGCTGTCCTACACGGTGTCCCCCCAGCCTAGATGCGCCACCTTTCTTACTACGCTTTTCGGTGCAGTGGTGGTCATATATTGCTTCACACTGACAGCTGAAATATTAAACTGCGAACGAGAAAACACATACCGGATCGAAACCCGGATGCATTCTGCTCGGGAAGGGAAAGTTACATCCTTCTCAATTAGTTAATTCAGACTCCAGCATCCAGGACCTTCTCAGTCCGAATAACTAACTCCAGAGTAACTTTCACGCACCTGAGGCTTCTTAGCGACGGGAGCCATTGCAGCAGCTTGTATACCTGAAGAATGAAACAGCTAAATTTCTCATCAGACCAACGGCTGAATGACATGAACGCGAGCATGAAAAAATGAAACCGCCTGGACAGGCAAACACTTCCTCATCATTCTCGTCTGGCACTATTTTCTCAATTTAAGGCTACACATCCACAACGTTTCCCTTAGAAGGCTTACACATCACTCTTTTACCTAGTTCCATCACTTTCTTCATCTTCCCAGTAAAAGAATGGTGCGGAGAATTCATCACAGTACGTATAATGATCGCACAAGGAGGAAAAATGGAATGTCATCGTTAGGCAATGGGAAAATGTGCTAATCGAAGAGGAGGAGAAAACGTTTGTTCGCTAGATAACTCACTCCAAGCTAAACGAGACCAGCTCAGCCACTTCAGCAGGCAGGAGTGAAAGTAACTAGCCAGGCAAAAATTCTCTCCTCGTCATCATTTGGAGGACGATAGTGTCTCGTTTTCGTTGCTTCCAACACCGTTAAGCTTCAGTTTTACATTCCAAACACCGTTATTGAGGAAAAACGCCAATGAAGAAATGGAAAATGACGCAATAATAAGCCTAGTGACGGGCGCCCGTTCAACGTCGGGAGAAAGCGAAACAATAACGCCGTTCGACGAGGATAGCGTGCCAGACGAGGACAAGAAGATGTCTTCCCGGCCAGCTGCTTCACTCCAACCACAAGATGCACCAAAAAATCGAAGCACCACTCCCCGGACGAAGCAACGAAAAGCGGTTAGGCGCACGAATTTTGGGAAACTCGAAGGACTCGTTGCTACGGTAGTATTCCCTTCGGGAGCCTGCGTTTGAAGTGACGCGGCGGCGGACGTCGGACAACGCGGCAGCTGCCCGGCCGGCCAGCCGCCAGCGAGGAGCGGCCTTTATGTACGAATCAGGTCACGCGTCCGGGACAGCGAGTTTCGCGTGCGCGGCGTGAACTGAGGTTGGCCATTTCCAATGTAGTTTGGCAATCATGTGTCTTCCTACCAAGACGGATAACTACTCAGTACCTCGAATATCAGCCCGTAACCTCAGATGTCCTCGGTGTAATACACCTGAATTTGCAGGATATCTACCACTATATAATTGAGTTAGTCTTCGATGACGTTTGAGTGGTCAAACCTGCGTGAGGTATGCCTCCGCGCGGACAAAATGTGCCTTTCAACAAGGGATGCTGCCGTAGCAGAGGAAGCGCGGCCTTTCTCACACAGCGGCCTTTGCGCGTTTCTGGGTGTCCTGATTCCGAATACATGTCATCGACGTCTGTCGTAAGCATGGGAGGACCACTAATCGTAAGGGATGGTGGAGAAGGGAAGTAAGAGGAACCCCTAGCGTGGACCAGGAGAGCTACTAGGAAGGAAAGGAACAACCTGGAGGAGGGGCCAGGACGGGGAATCCATCAAGAAGAGACCAGTAGGGGGTCAATAGTGGAAACAAGGAAGTGGGCCAGGAGTTGGCACCAGGAAGGTGGGGGCAGGGAAGGAGGAAGACCAGTTCGGGCGGACCAACAATTAGTTCCAGTAAAAAGAAACGAGTGAGTGGAAACCTGGCGTCCGAATTCGGAAGACGTTTCAATGATATCCGGAAACACAAGCTGTTGGACATGCGAGGAGCAACCTGAGGGCAGGAGTACTGCACAGCACAACCGATGGCGTTACTGGACAATCCAGAGGGTGTTTAAGACTAACGCACGGAACACAGCTTTATGCCATTAAAGTACCCAGCAGAACCTAGATGTTAGCGAATTTTAAGTTGTACAAAAACTACGCAATTGCGAGCATTTGTTATTACTAAGGCAAGGGATCCATCTAGCCGGGAGTTAGTTTTCATGTCGAAGTGATAGCGATATTTCAGATAGATTTTGATCTGAACAGCGTGCATACTTTATGCACGAATAAACCTCGATCGACGAGGTTCGCACGTGAGTCAACAACTGCCGGCTTGGCGCGTGCTTTGACGTTTTCGTCGTCTCCAGTGGCTCCGGAATTCACCGTTAGAGCAACCGGACGTCGGTACCAGCTCCATTGAGTGTTATTGTGCGACAACAGTTTAATAGCACTTTCTTATAATGTTCTCTAGTGCTATACGGTACGGCACCAATACGGTTAATACTATTAAACACTCCAGCAAGTTCATTGTTTTCCAATGTCTAGTGTCGGGTTGTACCCAATCCGCACCGTGGACGGCAACGCCCTGATACAGATAGCGACGCCCTGCTGCCAGATAGCGGCAGCCGGCTACTGGAGTCTCGTCTATGTCGCCCCGACCGGGAGGTCGTCAGCTCCTGCCAGCATGTAGAGGGCATGTCTCCACTCTTTCCCTTACCCCTTATCACCTACCGTACACCATATAATGTATGTCAGTCTATAATAAAGATGACATACTATCCACTGTATAATAGAACCAAGGAATTGAACTCAAGGATTCATCAGGTAAGGAGTCGCTATCCTATAACTTGATATGGAGGTCCCGGGGAGATCCTTTTGGTTTTCTATTAAAAAATTTTTTTCCGCCAACTAGTTGGCCATAAATTAACCCTCATTACCCCTACCACCCTGCTGACACCTGACGACCCGACCGATGTCTACAACCGGATCGGTGAGTATTTTGACATAGTCGAAGACTCTTTCTATGCATTCGAAGGCATAGAAATAATTTTTCTTATACATTGAAAAATATATTTCAAAAAAAGCGCTTAAAAAATTGATAGCTAGCCAATTAATGAATATTATTTTCAAATAGTAATATTTTTCGTTAGTCCAGGCGACGAGATCCTATATTTCACGGTTTTCCTGTAAAGTTATATATATGCATCTTGGATCCAAGTTTTTTTGCTTATTCCGTTAAGCGACGTAGAGCACCGTGAAGACGTAAACGCCGTGAAACGTAGAACGCCGTGAAGACGTGAACGCCGTGAAGACGTAAACGCCGTGAAACGTAGAACGCCGTGAAGACGTAAACGCCGTGAAACGCAGAACGCCGTGAAGACGTAAACGCCGTGAAGACGTAAACGCCGTGAAATCGTTATTTAAAAAATTCTTTTTATGTATCACGACAATTAAAATGTCGACTAAACTAATTTTTAAGCTCATACAGCTTTTTAATCATTTACTAGACTAATCTCCAATTGTGAAATGGGACTCGATCGCCACATAGTCGACTTTAAACAAAAAGCCAAAGGCCTTGGCAAACAAACAAAAAAAAGTAGATACTGCTATTCCGTGTCTAATAGAACGGACCATCAGAGCACATTCTTTTGTTGACTTACAAGCACAACACAGTGCTATCTCGTCTAATAGAACGGAAGGGGCACATTTCTTCTTGTTGACTCACAGCACTCCACGGACCCGGCTCCATGAGATAGCGCCGCGCCGACGACTATGGTCAGCAAACACGACCTGCTTGCCACCCACCGCTTAGAGATTGCGGCAGAAGCACCAGGATCAACACATGCAGGCATGACCGCGCGTCCATGAGACAGCGCCGTGCAGACGACTGTCATCAACACACATGACCTGCTTGCCCTTCACCGCTTAGAGATTGCGGCCACAAGCAGCAGAGTCAATGCATACAGGTAAAACCGCATCGACATATCAGAAAGCACGGAGATAGCAAACTTTATTTACGGAGGGACCGATGATAAATAGATAATCCCATGGTCTTGCACGATGAAGCAACATAGGACTCCTACTCATGGCTGCCATTCTCGAGAGGCCTGGTTGACCCAAGGGTTTCAGAAACAGCAATGGGCAGAACAGTTTAAGTTTTTAAATATTTTTTTTAAAAATTTATATTTAAATATTTTCTAGGATTTCAGAATCTCTATTTTTTTTGGAAAATTTTTTCAAAATATTAAAACCTCTAAAATCGTTTAGAAAATATTTTTAAATATTTTCGAAGTGCTTTTAATCATTTTTAAACATTTTTAAAAAATGTTTAAAAAAAATATTTTTAAATATTGAAAAATATTTTGAAACAAAGCAGAAGCTAGCCCGCTCAATATTCGAAAATTCAGTTTCTAATTGTTGAAAGAGGCCGTAGAAATCAATGCAAAACTTTTGCTTCAGAGAGGATCCGAACCCCAGATCGATCTAGGAGGGCTCCGCCTACTTGCACTGCACCATAGGGCGCTCAAATCAAAATCGTTGGAAAAAATCAATATCTGTTTGCCTTCCCGCTCCAGATATGGCACTACGCACCTCTCCAGCTAATTCCCTAGGTTTCCTCTACATTCGATAAATCAAAGAACTTTTCACGATCCATCAAATACAAATAGCTTATTGTAACCCCAAAAATCAGCTTTTAGATACGCTACTCTCCCAATTTACTATTTTTTCTGGCTCTGGGATTCAAAATAGGTCTATGACACGGGAATAATGGAGAAGAACCGCCAGGAAAAGTTAACATAGAAATCTAAAGTGATCTTTGATCAACCTAACTAGTTAATTTAAAAAAAAAACTTAAAGTTCGTCGGACGCTCTCAGAGTAATAGAGCAAACCCAATGGCGCAGTGCGAGGACCGACTGAGGAGCGACTGCTGGTTCGAATCCCACTCCGGAAATTTTTTCTTGGTCTGTTACCACTATCGTTGGAGTATTTAAAAAATATACCTCTATGGCGCAGTGGATTTCTACCGTGATGCGAAACGCGACTTGATGGTTCGAGTCCCGGCCAAGGCATAACTTTTGCATTGTGCCCACGGTTGGTTTAGGATCGGAATTTCCACAGGGTCATCCCAACACGTTATCAGAATAAGATAAAAGCTGTCTATAGCGACAAACAGAGCCGTTGCAGCCTCGTAAACCCAATCTTTACAACCAGTGACCCGCATTCAGGGAAACTTCTAAGCACTCGAGGCGAGCATAATAGGATAGGAAGCATCTCTCGGAGATAGCAAGTTTCATCAGGAAGCCTATATAAGGAGCCATCCCTTATCGTCATTCATTCAATCCACAGTCGACACCCTCGACTGGTCAGCTTGCTCCTGAGCTGTCATCAACGTGCAGCTTCTCACCCGAGGACTCTTCACCAACCAACCGTGACCTCTCTTCAGCAGGAACAGTTGGACAATTAGTTGCCGTAAGTCCCATACTTTGGCTTTGAGGAGTCTAAATTTCTTCAAGAAAACAAAATTATTCTCAATTTAAACAGCGATTTTTTCTCTCTCTATCGCGCTTCTCAGTCTTTGTAAGTTCTAGTAGACACTTATTCGCGCTCTCTCAGTGTCCTTATATAGAATAAGGTACCTAGAAACTTACGATTTTTTCAATTAAAAAATCTCCATTTACTTTATTTTAATTTTTCTTTCCTCCTCCTAAGCCGCAGCTGCATCTGTGAATATACTCTCCGAGTAGTTGTAGAAGCGCTGCCTCTGAACAAAAACGACGATCGTGCTCCACGGAGTACAGTAAGGCAAGAGTGAACCAAAGATCAGGAGTTTTGTTTTTAGATCTAAAACAGGCACTTGTCCAGGATCCAGTTCTGGTCTCCCCACCTCTTGGTCGCCCTCATGTAATACCGATGTAACACCGATGTAATCATGTATCACGGCAGTAAGTGCATGTTTGCTTCAGACAAATCTCCAAACTAAGCTGATCATCCAGTTGCGAACTGTAAATCACTCAGTGAACATTCACGAGAAAAACTACGCAGTCATCGAACTGGAGATCCTAGATATACTTTTTGCTATCAAGCAGTTTTTACCCGTATGTAGCAAGCGCTAAGATCACATTAATAATTGACCATGCACCTCTCAAATCTCTGATGCACTGGTCAGATCTGGTAGGCCAAATACCAGATTTCCATACAAGCGTTCGATATTACTATAGAATATCGGGCCGGGAAACACAACACCTTATGTGACTTTCTTAGCTGCTATCCCATTAACAAAGTTTCGGCCATTTATCAATGCTTCGTACCCATTCTGGAAGATATTAGAAAAGCAGAGGATGATTCTGAATATGGAATATGGTTATTAAGATTTTTTCAGAGAAAGGTTAATCAACCTCCAAATTCGAACGCAAGTGACAAATTTCATATTGTCCAGGATTGTCTGTACTATACAACGCATAGTACGACTGCACAGTTGATTCTTAATCCAAATGCAAAATGTGGTATTCTCTGCACGCACGACAATCCACTAATTTGATCTCATTTAGGAATGCAAAAAACTTATGCAGCGGTAAAAGCTAAGTATTACTGGCCAACTTTGTATTTAGATGTCACAACATATTTGACCACTTGTCCATTATGCCAAAAAGTCAAAACCACTTCGGGCAACACTATACGCGAAGAACTGGGAATTTTCAGACCGAGGTTTTAATAATACTAGTGAACTCTTTGCTAAAGTCAATTGCATGATTAGCGTTTTGAACAAATTTGCAAGGCAAGTTACAATCAGTTACAGTTACAATCAAGCAAGTTACAATCATAAAACTATCGGTAAGGTAGAGCGAATAGTGAAGGTTGTGCATGACTAACTCATACTTACAGTGAGTGTTCAACAACAGGACATAGCCCATACTTCGTTATTCATGGAAGAAATCCGATCAGATGGTGTGATATCATCCACAACTTGCCGTCCACACTTGTGTTCGCTTCGAAAACCTCGCGGACCAATTTTCTGCTGGTCTAAAGGACCGCACCATAGCAGTAGGACGCAATGTTACAAAGAAGACGAAACACTACAGGTCGGGATATGATCAACTTCATAAGGTATACCCAACGGAGCTTTCTATTGCTGATCTTGTACTTTTGCGTGACGACACAGTGCATCCAAAAGAAACCAATCATACAAAAAATAACCAATCAGTGAAAAGGCCCGTTCTTTGTCGAAGTAGTAGATCGACTAATGTGACGATTCAAGCTCTTGTGGGTCGCCAAAGCGACAAACAGTGCATGGGAACCGGCTGAAATTATTCTCTCCACATTCCAAGATAGTCAGTGCTTTTGCTCCGGCACAAGCTCCTATTTTTGGAGAGCTCTAAAG
>CANAIB010000096.1:0-21173 GCA_947359475.1 Heligmosomoides polygyrus bakeri
TATATATAAGGTTGTCCCATAAGTTATTGCACTTCTTTTTTCATCCTGAACTTTTCAATTTTTAGGTCGAAAAAGTGAAAGGTGAAAAAATGAAATAAAAACTGGTCGCTTCTCTCGCTCAGGTTTGGAGCTTTTGCGAAGCTTTTTATAGCATTCGGAAGACGATGACACAGTTGCTCCCACACGGTTGCTGGGATTTTTTTCCAATTTGATGATATAAAAATCAATAAAGGACAAATGAGCAGGTAGGAGCAACACATATTCTTGTAGTACAGAACAATGTCTTTCAAATGCTATGAAAAACTGCGCAAAAAAATTCCAAACCTAAACAGAGAGAACAAGTGTGCAGATGGCCACTTTTTCACTTCTCACTTAACGACCTAAAAATTGACTACATTTTGGATGAAAAAAGAAATGCAATACATGCTCTGCTAAAGCAAGTTATTCCCTTTCGAAAGCTGTTAGCGCTATGCAAGAGCCGGCGTAATCAGCAGTGAATCGTTGAAAAAACGGCGGGGATTTATGGGATAACCTAATATATACCAAACGTTCAGCGGCCTAGCGGCTGCCAAACGCCTGGTTGGGGGCTTCGCCTCCAAAGCCCGAGAATACAACACCCCGTCTTGGCCTTCTTAAGGGCCCCGTACGCTTCTGCGGCGTTGCCGCTGCCCTATCCTTAACTATAGGGCACGACGCAGAGCTCGCCCCCAGCGGTGAGCCCAGCGACGATAATGATTTGAATCATTATCACCGTCGCCGCTCCAGCGGCGCGATAAAGTCTGTGTGCGCTCTGCCCTATACGGTATCTGGCGGTGGAACAATACCGAGCGATCTTATTTACGTTTCTGCAGATTAAGCACTTCGGATTGGGACTCTCACGATCTGTTTCTCGACACGTGGAGAACGGGCTTCGGAGAATAAGTCGCGTACATGCGATGTAGGGTGAATGGGCTTCAGAGCAGCAGTGAACATTCTGCCCTACCATACCCAGCTGCACTAGTCTGTATAGTAAAACTGATTTTCTACTTAATAAAAGAAAGAGGACCTAAAGGAGAATGAAGGAAGATTGGGGTTGTTCTATTCTCGAGATTTGGGTGCGAATCCCCCAACCAGACGTTTGGCGGCCGCTAGGCCACTGAACGTCTGGTAGTACATAATCCTAGAAAATCGGAAACCTTTCGCATGGTCTTACACATGGTTAGATTTCGTTTCAGTGAAACTCCAGAAAAATGAGAAAAAACTGTGCTGTGAAGACGATATGCCTGCAGATTGTGCACAATGAATTAGAGGTTCCAATTCGAAAAATTTTGGACGCTGTAGCACCGCTTCAAAAGATGGCGTTCCAACCTTTCACCGTTACCTTCTTTGGCAATTCCCTTTCAATACAGTGACCAAATTGAATTTCAGCACATTGCTTCTGTGATTTAACGCAAAAGACCTATTGCAAGGAAACCGCATCTTTCAATGTTGGGACGATTGACCTCAGATTCTCCGTTTAAAGATCATCTTAATGCGGTGTATGTGTTCAGAACTACTGTGCATGCTTTTGTGCACGTAATTGTACAAAGCAGCTTATTTGGTCACGGAGGGGAAACTTTCTAAAGGTGGCTACGTTTACAACGTCGAAACGACGAAAGTATTTGCTATTAGGTTGTCCGAAAAGTTTTCAGCGTTTTGTGTTACTATTTTTCATTCGTCTGATATTAAGTGAAAATTCAACTTGTACATGCGCATCAATGCTACTTTCTGTACAGAACTGTTGGCTCTTTCCGAATGAATAATTTATGTTTGAATCTATCTGACTAAATAATTTATGTTTCAACGTTGCTTTATACTCCTGTTCTGGGAGGGCTCATTGAAGTAGGTTGCAGGAGCAACTGCGAACGATATTCCACTTCAACTTTAAATTGGGATCGAGACAGCTCGATGAATTAACCCATTGACGACCACGCGGCAAATCGCGTGTCTGCCGTGTTGGACCGCTCGCTGGGACCGCACGGACGCTGGAATCTCGCGGAAACACTACTTCACGATATTCCGAACGAAGCTCCCTCTCCAAAGGTTGGCGATATATTGCAGAAGGCCGAAACAGGTTTGGAGCAAACCATAGGAGATGTATTTGCTGCTGCAAGGAGGTTCGCAATGAAAAAGGACGCACGTTTGCCACGAATCGTGCAAATAAGGTGACCTCATGATGTAGCAGGTGCTTCACACATTTTTGTCTAGATTGCTCTTAAAATTTTAACAAGAAATGTAACTAGATATTTTTCTGCATGACCATTTTTACAAGATGTGAGTAGCTGTTCGTGATTACTAACAATTTTTGTGAAACTCGAATAATGTAATGTTGGTTATTTGTTTTTATCAGTGCTTAGAAGTAAATGATTGCCGGACCACAGTGCAGTAGCATTGATAATATCGAGCATATCTAATGAATATTCGTTAACTACGAAAAAGGCGAGAAATGGACCGTAGCGAACGGTTTTATAACCGCAGGCCGAAATCGGCCCGCGCGGTCGCCAATGGGTTACTGAAGTGTGGGTAATAGTGTTTGAGGAAGCACTGTGCGCCAGTGGTTCAGTAAATTTCGGACCGGAGATTTCAACCTCGAAGATGATCCTGGTAGTGGTCGACCTAGAGAATTCCTTGATGAGAGTTGAAGGAATCGGTGGAAACTGAACCACTCCAAACAGTTCGTTGGATCGCGGAAGATCTAGACGTCAGTAAAACTGCTGTTGGCGATGCTTTGAAACGCCTTGGGAAGGTGAAAAACCTCGAAAAATGGGTGCCCTACGAGTTGAGTGAACGGCAAAATTTGTCACGTTTCGAGATTTGTTCTTTTCTGCTTTTACGCAACAAAACTGATCCGTTTCTGGAACGAATCATCACTTTTGACAAAAAGTGGAATCTGAATGATAACAGGAAACGTTCCAGACAGCGGTTGGACGCTAACGAACCCCTAGGCGTTTTTCAAAGGAACTTCCACCAAAGAAAGGTGATGGTCAGTGTGTTGTGATCGGCGGTTGGTGTGATCCATTACAACTTTTTGACACCAGGCCAAACGATCACAGCAGAGCCCGGCTCTAAGGAAATCGACGAAATGCACCGAAAACTGCGTCAACTTCAGCCAGCATTGGTCAACAGAAGAGGCCCGATTGTTTTGCACGATAACACCCGCCCACCCGTTTCACAAATCACTACTCGAAAATTGAACGATTTAGCGGTTGACGTTTTGGCTCACCCGCCATATTCCACAGACCTTTCTCCAACCGACTACCACCTTTTCAAGCACTTTCAGAACTTTCTCGCTGATAAAACCTTTACCAATCAGGACCAAGCCAAAACAGTTTTCCTGGATTTTGTCGAATCTCGACCCCCTAATTTTTTCGCTCATGGAATAAGTCGACAGGTGGCCCATTGGAAAAAGTGTGCTGATTCGAATGATGCTCATTCCAACTAAATCCGTTACGATGTTAAAAAGTTTTGGTAGTTCAAAGTGAAGCGCTCAAAACGCTGAGAACTTTCCGGACTTCTTTTTTTCCGGACAACCTGATAACGAATGCCATTATAATGACAGATATATTTAACAATACCCGGAAGAGCGAACCTGGGTGCGGGGCTAGGACGGGGAACCAACAAGAAGGAGCCGTAAGGGAATTCATACGGAGAACAAGGAATCTGCCATATGCATAGCCTCTTCATGCTCGACACAGCGGCGATTGCGCGCGACTAGTAAGGGCGGACCTGTAATTAGATCCAACAAGAAGAAACGAGTAGGGAAAACTGGCTTCGGAGGACATGTCAACGATATGTGGGAACGCTAGCTGTTGAGCATGAGAACGGTTTCGAAGGAGCAACCTGAGGAACAGAAATACTGCGCAGCACAAACCAATGACGTTGCCCGGAGAGGATGTTTATGATGAAGGCACCGAAGTGATGAACGGCTTGATGCCGTTGAAGTACTCACCAGGTCCTAGATGTTAGCGAATTTTAAGTAAAAAAAAAACTACTTTCTGTAGGTCAGTGTCGCGCGAAGCGTGTCAGAGCACTTGTATTTAATAACGCCAAAGGTAATTTAGTACATATGTGCGAAAAATATAAAGACTTGAGGAGAACGTGATGAACGTAATCCAAGAGAAAATAGCGCTTGGTTTCTGAAAATTTAATCGCATTCTTCAAACATTCAACGTACCTATCATATCTTACCACTATTTTGTTCAAAAAATTTTCCAGCACATAGCAATTCATTTTCAAATTTATTTCACCCTTTCAATACATTCAATAACTAATGAACATGCGCACCATGATTATTTACATCATATTGCTATTCATTAGGCAATTTGTGGGTGCCACTTCAATAGAACTCGTGAGGTTTTGATGAAAAAAATTTAATGAGGCACCATTCAAGTTGCCTATTATCGTCGAACTTCTCCTTCAAATGGCTGGACAACAAAAGGGATAGATATGGTTGTCTGTTGGAGTAAATACGGTGGGTGCGCCAGAGCATGCCCTCCAAAGCACTGGAGCTTTCTGAGTCTTCTTTGCATCTATACATTGGATCTCATAGAAAATCTCCGGATAATTGGATGATTCGGATAAGGGCGATTTTGCGGACCCCGGATTTATGGATGCTTCGGATAAGGGCGATTTTGTGAACCCCGGATTTCGGATATCCGACTCATTAACGCAAGATGCGGTTTATCGGAATACTACCATTCCTAAAAGAGGAACCCATCCTTTAACAACAACAACAACAACAACAGTGCATGTATCGAAAAGACACTCACTTCTCGTCAAGCAAGGAAAGTCAAAGACCTGGATCATTCCAAACAGGGATGTGTGAACTTTTCGTTTTCATGTTCCGATTTTCGTTTTCCGGTCGGCTCCGTGTTCCGCTCTTTTTTGGGCCGGAAGATGGAACAGAAATGGCGACTCATCACTCATCGATTGCTTGCACTGCCACCATTCACCTCTTGAGCCTAAACGAATGGCTGAAGAAAGAGATTAACTATGCGTTTGTGATTGTGTTGCTTTCAAACAGGTGGTGAATCCTAGAGCCGGATTCGTCAACGACTTACAGCAATTTAACAGAGAAAATACAGCCGAAATCCCTGATAGCGCTGCTTATCAAGCGTGAAACATTATCGCACTATCACGGATTTCGGCTGTATTTTCTCTGTCAAATTGCTGCAAGTCGTTGATGAATCCGGCCCCAGATGTCGAAATAGTAACCAAATGGGATTATTTTTTCATTCTTGAAACGATGTACTATCGAATAGTGTAGATCCACAAAGGTTTCATGAGTGCTTGAGTCAAGCATCAAATTCCTTATCCAGAACATGCTTATCTTTTTCCTTAATAATCCTAGATCTGGCCTGGAGCATCAATTCTAGAGTTCCGCAAGCACTCTTAGGTTGATAACAATGCTCGGCATATTGGACATTGGATCTATTCTAGTCGTAGGAGGGCATGCGGTGTCTAACCTCTCCAACCCACTCTCTGACGGTGAGTTTGTTTCAGAACTTCAGCTATTGCTAAATGATACAATGGTACCCATGCGAACTCAGAGAGTGGGTGTCGTGTCATGGGTGCTGAACGCAACTGTAACCATAACTTTGCCCTCTCCTAATTAGGATAGCATTCAATGAGATCGGTTATGTGCTATGATTGGCGAAATCTCTGGAATCTTACTGGTCAGCTGGGTTCATTGCGTTTAAAATACCTTCTTCCTATTTACAGAAAGATTTTGCACAACTTCGATTTGTTACACTAGTAATGTTTGAAAATTCATCTTAGTAATAATACGAACACAAGCATTTTTTATTGCTATACCAGCGTACGTCGCCGGCTTCGCCGGCGCCGTACGCTGGACATGCGGGCCAGGCTTGCCGGCTTCGCCGGCTTCGGATATGGCGGGCCACGCTAGGAACGCAGCCCAAACCTAGCTAGGGATGCTTCCTCATCCAGCGTCCGTCGCCGGCTTCGCCGGCGCCGTACGCTGGACGTGCGGGCCACACCAGGCTTACCGGCTTCGCCGGCAACCAACGCTGGGTAAGGAAGCATCCCTAGCGTCGAAGTCGAACACGTTGAAACGAACGCCTCCTACAGATCGATTGACGCCTTGTTGAGTATCAGTCAATCCCAGTGCAGCACTCACGAAAATGTCAGCAGCACTCGTGCTCCGTCTAAGGTTCTGTTCACAGCACATTGCAGCTCGTCAAGCCTAATCGAATGTCTGACGCTTCTGTCCAGTCGTCGTGCTTTATCCCACGAGGCGTGATGAATTTCGGAAAGTGTAACTTAGGAGAAAAAATACTATCCTCCCCTGCATACTGTGGTATGGAAACTGGTCAAAGCATTGCCGAAAATGGAGGACCCAGGAGCAAGACTTGATTGAAGGCGTAGTCGAATCAAGTGCAGGTCCTCCCAACATTCTTCGCGGACCTGCTCTGGTCCTCGATGAAAATCGGAGGATCTGGGCAGGTAGAAGTAGCTTAGTAATCCAGCGCGCGAAGTAGGTATGTTCTTGAGAACAAAGTGAACAATTTCCAAATCGAAAGCGTCTTCCAGACAATGATTGACCAATCAATAATATCGGTTAATATTGATTGTCTGGTGGAAGCTTTACCATGGTGGCTGATTTCCTGATCGGCCTGTGTTATAGTTCGGCGACGAGTCGCCGACTCTGCGACTCGTCACCGACGTCGCCGACGCCAATGTTGCCACAGACGTCGTCGACGTCGTCGACAGATTCTGTGGTGACGTCGGCGACGTCGTCGGGGGAGCATTGGAGCGCAGTGTACTAATAGAAGTACGGGCCAGTATTGAGCATTTCACGACTATGATTTAGCGATCTAACGAATTTACCGGCATTTTCCTTAAATTTCTTTATTGAAGTTTAGCAAAGGCCTTTTCCGTTCAATCGCATTGAAATTAAATTTACGCGGAATTTTCTGAATTCGCATGAAAATTTAACTCTTAATTAGTGTAAGTTGCATTTCGAAAAAGCGATGTTTGCTGTATCTATTGAGAAAGCGAGGAAACACTACTTGTTTGAATCAGTTTCTCTACAGCCGTTTTGTATATTTCTGTTTCAAGGCCGTCTTTCATATTTTGGCTGCTCAGTATCAGTTATTCGCTATTCTTCACTGTTCTCTCCACGTTTTCAGTTTTCTTCACAGTTTTGTTTTGCGTTATTTGCTCGGCAAGAACGCCAAAATGCCTAGAAAACGCGAATAAAACGGGTGAGAACGACAGAGAAGCAAGAAAGGTGACAAAGGGAAAGGGAACGTAAGGATTAGGCTCCACTCCCTCTTCAAACACTCAGCGTTCCAGCAAGCTGAACGGATTTTCGTACAGCATTAGGTAATGGTTGTGAGACTAACCATAAAAGACCGTTGAGATTAAAAATGACACTAGTGGTGTCCGCCGGACGGGTGTTTTTGCACTTCTCCATTTCGTAACTCAAGGTACGGTGGAGATGATGGCAGTGCTGGGAATGAAGAACCAACCAATAATCAAAAGTCTCCATCAGAGGAGCTCCCGGCGACGCCGCCTGCGACGTCGGCGACTCGTTGCCGAAGTATAACATAGGCCATCGACCATCCGTCGGCCATCATAATCACGGAACACCCACCCAGATCGATCAAGTCTGCAGAGAACCGATACCAACGCTCAAGAATGGATAGCGACTATAGTAGGATCGACTGCCCATCGAAACATCTTTTACCTGGTTGGCCTTCCGTAGGCTATCATAATCGCGGGACACCCACTGCGTTGAACTTTTTGAGTGCATGGCACGATTCAGTCTTTTAATGTGGCCTGTCAGCTTTGAAACGAAATCGAAAATCTTCCAAATCGAGACGAGCTAGATTGTTTGATTGAGTTCTGAGCTAATCACGCAACAACCACTCCGATCGATGAAGTCTGAGTGGCAGGGGTTGACAGAACGTTCAGACGATCATTATCAACCAATATTATCGATCGTTCAAGTAGTGCTATCGTTTCTCTCTCAGACTTCATAGATCTGGACCATAATCAAGCACACCCACCCCGGTAGATTAAGTCAGAGAGAAATATGAATATATCCGTTGATATAGATTGTCTGAGCTCGAGGTCTGAGCTAATGACGCAACATCCACAACGATCGGTTAAGTCAGAGAGAAACGTCAATATATCGGTTGATATATATATTATTTTCACGTCGAGTTGGACAGTTCTGAAATCAAATTGGACACTCTTTTAAGCTAGTCTAAGACTATTCAAATCAAAGAGAACTCTTCCAATTTGAAATATGCATCATTCACATAAGACTAGAGAGGACTCTCCAAAAGTGTTAGGATAATTTTTGTACGAAGAAAACTTTAGTATAACTTTAATTGAAGTTTTAATTTAGTTCCCAATGAGAGAACACGTAGTATGAAAATTTTAAAAGTTTTATTTGTTGAGGAAAAACAGTGAATTAAAGCTTGTTTTGAAGAAGAAAAAAGCGGCCACTTTATATTGCTAAAACAGAGAGTGCGCCATGCCCCGTCCGAAAATTAGCGATTTTCATTCGATTGATAGCAAAATTTCTGTTTTCATGCAGTTTCACACCTGCAAACGGTGTAACACAAATAATTGTAATAAACACACATATTCTAACTTTTTTTGTCGATCAAATAAACGTTGCGTTGAACTTTTTGTGCGTATGGCGCGATCCAGTCTTTTGCTGTGACCTGTGAACTTTGGAATCAAATTGAATGTCTTCCAAATCGAGACGGGATAGGTTGTCTGATCGCGATCTGAGCTAATCACGCAATACCCACCCGATCGATTAAGTCTGAGAGAGAACCAATAACACAGGTGAAACGATCAATAATATCGGTCGATATAAGGTCTGAAGGGAAGCCAATATTTACCTGATAGGCCTTGCATCGGCCACCGTAATCACACAACACCCACCCGGACCGATTGCGTGCGAGTCCATCAAACTAACGTTACATTGAACTTTTCGAGCGCATGGCGCATTGGGTCACCATGCATTCAGTGGTTTTCCTCCTTCATAAGAAGGCACGTGAATTTGGAATTACATCAGGAATGGTCTAACGCAATTCACCAAATGGTAGATATACAAGTGCTTAATGACCCTTTTTAATTTCGTGCAGCACAAAGTGCGGTATGGGACTGCTTACATGGTGCCCCCCTCGACCCAATTTGCGCCGAATGCTATACAATGTGAAATAGAGAAGTGCCGATCAGAGCACGTGCTTAATCCCTTCTTTCCCTCAGTCTCCGTCCTTCCTGTCCCCGGCAGCGCAACATGATATTTGAAGAAAAAGATGTCATGATCGACGTTACGTTCAGCAGCGTGTTATATGTATTCAATGTCATTACGGCACTATTTCACAGTGGGGTGCGAAAACGTATGACTCAGCAGCGTGCCCGCCCGCGAAATTCGCTTTGAATGTGTTTTTATCCAGGGTGCGTGAACTCAAAATGGAGCGAGGAATTTGAACGGGTTATCCGATTTTATCCGAATTATCCAGGGTTCAGATAATTGGATGATTCGGTAGTGGCGATTTCGCGGACCCCGGATTTTTGAATGATTCGGATAAAAGCAATTTCGCGGTGGCCGGATAATTGGATGATTCGGATCGGGATATCCTAATCGGATATCCAAAAATGATTAGATCGGTTCCAATGTATATTTGCAACGTGTGGATGCGCATTGTCGTGATGGAAAATGTCTTGTTTTCCACGAAGAACTGCTTCGACACAGTCCAGTGGTGTGCGGTAGATATCGCTGGTGACAGTATCGTTTGCATCCGGAAGCTCCCCATGGATGACTCCTTTGCAGTTCCCCCAGGCTCTCAGCATTACCTTATTTGGATGAAGTTCTAGTTTTGGGGAACCCTGCTTCGCCGCGAGTGATCCACCCACACTTCCGCAAGTGGTTATCGTAGACCATTCATTTTTCGTCGCTAGTGACCAACAGCACTGCGCACTTGTAGCTGGTGGCCACTCTTTGCCAAATGAAACACGTAAATGAGATAAATATTCAGTAAACTGATATAAAATTTCCACTTTCGAATCAACGGCATAAAAATCAATGTAGAGGAAACGTTGGTTTTTCTTACTAATGTTAATCAGCACATTTACATGAAAATGGAAAAGGACGCCACAGCCCTTCTCCACTTCTTCCTCCAGCTGTTACAATATTCAGCGTGGTTCTCAATTGGCAGCTTCGCAGAAAACTAATCAGTACTTTCCGCCATTGCTTACTTGCTGCGAAGTCTCTTTATCGGTTGACGATTTCCATCTCGAACGACGAGCATCAGACAGAGGTTGATCCAGTTGACGGACGGATGAACCAATGAACAAGATATGCCCTTTCTATCTATGGAGTAGGATTGTTTTCTATGCATCATTCCTTGATCGTTTTGTTCTCTCTTCTCCCTGCTATTTTAATCGCATAGCCTTCTCGCTAAAATCTTTCCTTTTTTGATCACCTGTATTGTTCCTCATAATTCTTCCTTCTTGACCCTTATAGAATTTACTACACACTCCTCTCTTTCTATGAGAAGTCTGCGTTAAGCAGAAATTCACCACAAGAGGCTAGCAAGAGAAAAATTCAATGTTTGTCATTCTTGTGCAATTCATTCATTTCTTGTAGCAGATCTTTATGACGGGAGATCTAACACAACATACGCTCTTTAAGAGCTCAAAATTTTGACTGTGAGCTTTCATGGCGCCGAACATGATCAGTCAAATACAAGGAAATTTCTTGAGTAGAACGCGTAGGCGGAACAGGTGAACTGAGTAATAAGGGTCTGCAATAGACATCACTTAGGTGCCGTAAAGATGAGATATTAAATTACGAAAACCTTGATGGCGAGCCAGAACGGAAACAGCTTCCATTCAGATGTGCCCCAAGAAGTCGTAGTTGTAAGGAAGGGGTACGCATTTAAGCTGAAATGTGCAACCAAGATTACAACAGCGGAGAAATCCCATTGGGTGATTGAGGTGAGTCTCTCCGCTGAAAATATTTTGTGAAAATATTAAAAACTGCATGGTAACACCTAACAATAATGCACCGCGTAGATGTCTTTTACTATACAATTCAGTACCCATGAATAGACTCCCAGAAAATTAATAGAATTGCGCACGCTTTTGCTCCCTATTTGTCTAGCACAAAAACATGGTACGACGCTCCACAATGTACAATGTTTACCGCATGTTTTAATCTCTGGGCGAAATGGACGCCCATGAGCACGAGCGGCACTTCTTTGTTTTGTTTCTGACACACATTTCTTTTCCCTCTTATTTTTTTATTTTTTAAACTCTCTTTAATTTAATTGAATTATTTTTATCAAGACCCGGTTAACTTGTTCCTGCTGATATCAACTGCCTGATATACGGGTGAGTGTTGATCGGCCCCGCGAGATGTGGATATTGCGTTCTCTCAAACAGAGCCGGTGGTGTGATGGCATAGGGCATTCCCGTCCGGTCAGTAATATAAGTCGGCAAACGAGCAGGATTCAATATCTAATATAAGTGAGCGGAACGAAATCTTTAATTAGTCTGTGAAAGATGGAAATAAGCCTGGCGTAGGCTTCATTGGCAGTACATGGGACAATGACCGCCCACCAGGCGACTGGCTAGTTAAGCTAGTTTTTTTGGGTGCGCTACGTTAGATACCCCGACCTATAGGGAGGGCGGAACCAGCTGGTGATATCCGTCCAGGGCGGCCGAGTTGACGCGACGCAGGAGGGCGGTCAGCTTGTGATTGCCCGCCGCTAATGCCAAGGACCTTCAGATGTCAGATCCCAAGCTGGAGGTTTGGAGCATGCTGTGGAACTGTACCAATTAGTACGAATAAAACATGTTTCCAGGAGTCACACGATGGAAATTGATCTGTAACTCCACTTAAAAAGAGATTTAGAAAGATTTCCCTCATCTCTTTGAAAGCGATTAAGGGTACTTTTCTGATATAGACCTCGTAAAGCGTATTGCTTTCTTGGATTTTTAACCTAGTGAATGCAAATTCCTTCCCCGAATTCCTGCAACATCGATAAAGTGTGATTTTCAAGAAATTTCGATGGTTTTCTGAGAAAGCATGAATAGTTTTCAAAGATGATTTAAACGTATTGGAGATTCAATCATTAAATCTTCTAAACATCATAATTATTAATGGTCCTAGCACAATATGCTGCCAAGATGAAGGGTTTTGTTTTGAAATAAATTATACATGAACTCTCCTCTGCATAGGTGCTTAGTTCAGGCGGTTAACTCGAAAATCAGCTTGCATCATTCCTACCTAACCTCTTACGCTAACTTGACTAAAAAACGTGATGAAGGTTATGGTCACGCTTGAGTTGACGCGGTCCTCCATTCCACCTGGTTTGGTGAATCGGTATCAAGCTTCCATGGGGAATAAATTATGTATTATTAATTCATTTGCTACCGAAGGTCATCCACGCGACTCCTAGTGTGAGGCAATAACTATATCTATAGTACGACTTACGTGAGCTGTACCCTAATTTTTAATATAGTGATATACAGTTGAGGTGGGGTGGAGTAAATTTCTGTGGTGATCGAGCTGAAGGTTAAGAAAAAAAGCAAACGTTGACAACTAATCTAAATCTGATTAATCTCTAGTGTAGGATGGGTCAGACATTTCATTACTATAGGATATCACGGCAATTTGAATACGTATTTTCCTTGCACAGCGGCTATGCTGGCAAACCTATGGTTAAGTCTGATCCTTCCCAGGCAAGTATCAACTCGCCAAATCGGTGTGATAGAAAGCTTAGATCACCTGAACTCGAACACAGGGTACATGCGAGAGTCGGTGGCTTCTTCAAATGAAAAATACTTCTCTACTGGTTTAATTTTTCCTCGTGTAAACGATCCCTGTAATTCACTTGGCACCTCTTGGCGGTTGCGACCGAGTAACCCACATGAATCAGGGTCTCACCTACATCGCACCTGGCTATATGTGCCTTGGAGGACCATCGTTGGCATTAATTTGATTCGAGGTCGTGCTCAAATAGATTAACAATGGCGACTGACCTACTAAAATCCAGTGAAGTTAAACCGTTACCATTTTAAGGATTCGAACTTGTTTCGGAACCACCGCCTTTAATTTTGTTGACCCAGTAATCCTGAAAGGTACTTAGCGGGCTGGTTCCCGAATCGATATTGGAACGCTCACATGAGCGTAGAACTAGGCAAGGGGAGGAACTCCGCAGTCTGGCTGATCTAACTTACACGTTTTAGGATAACTGTCTGCTGCGCTGCGGGCACTAGCCTGCTTAGAACCTTCTGAAATCCCTGATTTTAATTACATAATAAAAGGATAACGAGCGCGTGGAGCGCAGTCGGAGGAGGCGTCGGCTATCGCATGTACTCGATACTAGGTTCCTGGTTCGGACTTCCCGCCCAGGCCAACCAAGCTTTCCATCCCTCCGGGGTCGGTGAATTAGTACCAGACTTGCCTGGGAAGGATAAAGCGTTGACTTGTTCATCGGCTGGCCACCACAAGTCATCGTATGACCAAATACGCATTCAACTCGCCTCCACGACATCCCGAAGAAGAATGTAGAAGTAGAATGCGCGGCGCATCCCAAAGGGGATTGAAAAACGCCGTCCCTTATTCTTTTTTTAAAGGATAACAATGATAGAGGTGGCATTGAAAATCCTTCGCGAGATGCGTCACTCATTCTTCTACTGAATATCGTGGAGTCAGTTTTTGTCTTTGGTTTATACAATGGCTAGCGATCGTCAACTGATCAACAGCTCAGTGTATCACTAATTAACCGACCACGGAGGAACGGTGGGCCTCGTTGTCTTGGCGGGATCCAAAGCAAAAACACCCGATTTGTGGTGTATGCGACGTCCGGAGGCCTCCACCGACTGCTCCGTCTAAGAAAAGAAAAAGAAAAAACGCCGGTTACATGCACTACACTTCACAGTCGCGCCCCGCTGCTGTCGCCTATTCATAGCTTTCTTCGCTGCAGTCGCGGACTATGAACATGCTGCTAGTTGTCGGGGAGATCGACACAAAGTAACGGCGAGTTGTCCGCTGTAATCAATCAGATTTTTACACAGCATTCAAGACGATTGTGGTTGACGTTTATGCTTTTACTGCTTTATTCATTTCTCTCATGTATGCCGATATTGCCGAACGCTCATATTCATCAAGACTTTTACCGGTGTCAAAAGTTCAGCGAAGTACTATAAGGCGCTATATAAAAATACAGCTTGAAATGAAAGGCGATTAATGGACTCGTGTTTGGCAGCCTATAGCGTAGTATATACTTAAGAATCAAGGTGGGAAGGTCACACATGCAGAACTAGAAGTGATCGAAATGAAAAAATTAGGCAGGGTCCGGATTCTGGAAGTCGGACTCCTGTCCCCGATTTGCAATGTCGCATCTGATCCGCGAGCTGCTTGTTTTCACGTCTTTCGACACCCCCCCCCCCCCCCCACCTCTTCTTTGGGCGTCAACGCACGTGTCGGGTGTTGTAACTTTCGATTGCAACTAACCCCTTGGGTTCAAGGACTGAGCAACAATCAAACATATTTCCCACTATTTAAAATGCGGATAATCTCGCAGTGGTAACTGTTGTCGCCGCTCATACATACGCTTCTGACCCAAGAAAAAAGAAAGACCGCATGGGCGCCGGGAAGAACAGAGGAGGTACCGCTTGTCTACTACACCATGAATCGTAGTCCTTGGTTCGGGCTGCATCCAGGCCAAACAAATCACTTCGGGATCTTTGAATTTGTACCAAGCTTGTCTGTAAACGGTGAGACACTAATTCGTCTTTCGACTGGCTGCCATACGTGCATAGGTCAAATATACATTCAATCGGCCTCCATGATATCCCGTGCAAATGGAATGCGTGGCGCATCCCTCGAAGGGACTAATTTTACGCCGTCTTTTGTTCAGTCATTACCCCAAGAAGACTTCATTTCTTTTCAAAGAGATGAAAGGATTGCCGGATCGCGAAATGGAATACTCACCGTAATGGGCGTCTCACGGTACGTTCTAATCAATAACGGAGATATGGCACTACGGAAAGCGAGGTTTCGTTCTGTTTGAGGCGGTTCTTAATGGAGCATTTTGAGGAGAATTACTAATTGACGGTTCAATAGTGCTGGCCTGCATAAGTGCTCACGTTATATCATCAAAACTCACTATGACGTGTTCGACTGCACGTTAGGATCAGCAGATGCCAAAATGTGTCCGAATTAACCACACAATCGGGGCGAAACAATATGGTCAGGTGTATATTTGAACATATATTTATTACAACGAAAGTTAAAGCATGACAGAAGCAAAGGCATCTCAATCGAAATAATCCTCAATATCAATATGTGGGTCAAGGAAGTTCTGCTCCATGCGCTCGAGGTCTGTTTTATTCCGAAAAAGATCCTCAATAGTTCCCTAAATGACAAGCTATAACAACGAAACTCCGAACATGACATGCTAGCTATAACAACGAAACTCCGAACATGACATGCTAGTTACCACAGCACCTCCAGATCAGTTTCTCCGACAAAAACTGCGTCGACCACTCGATGGTTGAACATAGTGCACCGCCCAAATTGGTTATCTTCAATAACCCTGAAAACAGTGGACGATAATAACGAGATTTACCTCAAGAGTGAGAAATTATAATCAAACTTCAAGCCCTGGCACAATCTACGGTAGGTTCACGTCCAAATTTTTGTTGTACCAAATACAATCTACCACTTTGCCTTCAAACTGGACACTTTTCAAATCAAATTGAACGCCTTTAAATTAAAGTGGACACACTTCTAAGCAAGCTTGACGCTTTTGAAATCAAGGTGAACACCTTCCAAATGAAAACCAGCTTCTTCCACATTACACTAGATCCTTTCCGAGAAAGTTCCACTAACATTTTGTTCAAAGAAAATTTAGTATGGCTCTTTGAAATGTTCTAATTCAGCTGCTCCAGTAAGTGAACGCACTACTCAAATACTCAAGCACTCTTTTGCTTGCTTTCAAAAAAAAAAAAAATGATGGATTAGTATTCTGTTTTAAAGTGCAGAAAGGCAGTAATCCCTGCGATTTTAATTTCATTGGTAGTGAACATGCTGCTTGTTCGAAGCAGCGAAGCAAACATATGTGTTTTCTACGGTGGTCTTTGTTGTACCGCTGAAAAGTGTGTAAGTCCAGCTAACAGAACTGTTACTGATAATCAAATAAAAATCGCGATTTCTTTAACGGCTGCAAGGCGCAACCTCTTTTTAGCACTAAAAGTGCAGTAATTTTTTATAAAATTTCAATACGTATATTCACTTATTAGGGCAGGTGAATCGAAATTTTTCAAAGAAAGTCACACTAAGTGTTCCTAGAACAAAAAAAAATTTCTAACAAGGTCAAACTTGCTTAGAACTGCGCGCAATTTGATTCAAAAAGTGTTCATTTTCATTTGAAAATTGTCCAATTTGACGTGAAAATTGTATATAGTACTAGTTACGGGATTAAGAAAGATGGTAACCGAAAAGGATGCAAAATAGAAAAATGACGAACTCACGCCTTAGATATAGGAATGCACGCAATATTCGGCGTTAATTTTCGATTTTGCGAAACGCGCCATGTGCTCGTCATCAGGTCTACTAAATCCCGTTGTGATATAGTCGAAGATGTTTTTGATAATTCAAGACACTACTGAGCTATAAGGGAGGCGCGCCCAGTCGAGGTGTCTAAGGGGTATCTAACGTCCGGACCCTACACCCGAATAGCGGACCCCGCCTCGAAGCGGGACAAACGCTGAAAAAGAAGAATCCGTTTTCGGTTAATCTTCCTTCACAAACCGCTATTGTAATAACCTGTACGCAGTTTCCTATCCCGGAGTCTAGCATTACGGCAGACGGGCGGCCGTAAGAGCTTCTTCGAGTCAAAAAGGCTAGACATAAGCTCGTCGCCATAGCATACTCGGAAGTCATCACCAACTCCATCAAACAACGATCATTCCTACCAAATTGGTCCTATCCCTGAGCAAAAAACAGCATTGAAGCTGCTAGTTTATTTTGGCAGTTGTTAGAGAACAAAAAGGAACTAACCGCATCCAAGATGTCATCGGCCAAGTCACTCGGATGAAGTCGAAGACCGGCTGTAGCCTTTAGGGTGATCGGTGTTTTAGCCCACATGGAAAGGGGAACGGTTGTCTGCGCTGTCTGCAGCAGACTTCGAAGAGACGCAGCAGCAGCGGCTGGATCATTGCTGAATGAGGACAATCCGGGACTGACCTGAAACCGTCAGCTCACTTTGAGGAACAGCAGTACACACACGACGATTTCAGTTGTCCTCCTACCTCCCGAAAAACCTCCTCCTCGACCTTGAATGGAATCCCGTTATGATCAGTGTTGTGAACGTATCTGTACAAATGTAATCTCGTCCCCGTCGACCCCGCGTCGAACACTATAGCGAAGAAACGACAGGGAACGTCCTGAAAAGGTGTACTTACTCAACGGTAATAAGGGAAAAATCACACATACCTAGCACTATTCAAATAAATAAACAACGTCGCTACCAGGTAAAGTTAGGGGACCACCGTGACAAAGGTCGTCTTAGCACAACACAAACCAATGTCCTGCTTTCCTACATAACTGCCTGAATACAACAAAGGAAGGGTTCTAAAAAACTAAACGGCTAGTTTCTGTAGACAATGAGGAATAGGAAAGTCTTAGAGAACATTTGTTCACTTGCGCGTATTAGGTTTCGGCTAGGTGCAAACCTAGAACGGGGAGAGGGGAGTCCAACCTAATTTTTCCTCGTAAAATGCGTGGAAATTGTCCAAAAGCGTTTAAAACGAAAACGATAAGCAAGACTGCGTACACATGCTAAGTTAAGAAGGATACCTAGACTTGCTGTGGCAAGGCTAAAGCTCCAGCTCCACCCTGTAACTGAAACTGATGTTACAGGGTGGACTTCCGGCTTTAGACTTGCGTCTTCGGTTGTTTGATAACCCTTTGTCAAAAATAAGCTTAAACATCTCAATACACCACAACACCCCTCTGCTACACCCACGTTAATCAAGTAGAAAAAAAAAAGAAATTAAAGCGCCACCCTCTAGAGGATCACCATCTCTAACATCGCCACTCGTGCATGCATAGTTTTGGAAATCTCGGAGGAATTCTGGGTGGAGACGGGAGCGTGCAGACGTGACTCCCCTGCAGGACCATGCGTCCGAAGCTAACACATCATACCCACATTTACACCGTCGAATTCCGTGGAGTAGAAAAATAGAGCTATGCCAGCAAACTCGTCGAGGAAACAAGCGAAAAATAGACTACCAGGTTCTATTTCCATAGATTACCGCCTAAGATAATCCATAACCAGGTGGAGCAGTTCAAAAACAGACGTGCCATAGCGGAGAATTACAGTTTTAAGTCTATTTTTGAGGAGAATTTGGGCTATAAATAAAAGCCATTAGCCATTCTCTTCTCCAGATTTTCAGCACCAAAACCAAAGGTCGTGAATCCTACGGATGTCAGCGGACCATAAATATTAATTAACATAAGGGATTATTAATAGTACTATCCAGTCGAGCAAGACACCTCACCAGCTTTTTCTGTTCCTGTGGCTAGTGTTCTACAGAAGCGAAAAGTGGTATGCATTATGGCTCGCCGAACAAAACATGGTACAATCGCTCCACTTCTTAACGTATAAAACAACAGGACCCATTGTCAGCACTCGATCGCACTGAAAATCGTTCAGCGTCGCATTTTTTTCTGACGTATTCCGGGAATACACTCGAGAAAATGTATTAGTAGGGTCATGGTGTTCCGGATGTCTGGTAAAAAAACAGGTAGCTACCTAAAGGTTAGACGAACACGAGGGCAAAATGCAGGTTATCATCCTACGCAGTTGCAACCAAGGACTGGCTTGCTTTTTCCGTATCCATAGACTTATTTAGCTCGTTAGGGACAATGTCGGCAAAAGTTGGCTGACGCTTAACTGCGGCATCGGACAAATTCTGACGATGTTTGAGGAAAGCTTTGTCCACAAGGAAAGGTAACAATAAGAATAACGAGCGCGACAGCTAAACGAGAGAAATGGCATTCCGCGAGGAGTGTTTGGTCTTGAGCCATTCCTAGTCAGAAGAAGCATGAGGCATCTGGTCTCGTCATCTTTTCTCCTAGTTTTGTCCGATTGCTCCGACTACGTCCTGTTATGAGGGAGCTTATGGGAAATTTCCTGGGAGTGGTTGTATAGCATGGGAGGGGGGTGACTCATGTTTGAGGTTGTTTGACAGAAAAAAATGACGTTTACTTATTGTCGTGTTCAGAAAAACTTCGCTAGCCGGGTAGCTATGGTAGCTGTAGAATACGACGTGAATGCGCCCCTAGTGATTTTGAGAGGGCCAAGCGCCGATGCTTCTCTGCCTCGACGACGAAGAAGAAAGTGGCTTAACAATAATGGCTAAAATGTCCACAAAGTAAATGTTTGAGTAGTCTCTAGTTTAGCTGCATCTATGAGAAAGAAAGATAATATCAAAACTCATCTCGTCTCTAACAGGTCGCAAATAACCCAAAACTGTTCAGTTACAGGGATCCCAGACAACAATGTTTGCAAAAGTGGAGCCGTTAACATGTCGTTGGTGCACTTTAAATTGCTATTGGCCGGAGTGCGTTTTTAATTTCTACCTTATTTGCAGTGTTAGGTTAATTCAACGCATTAGTTAATTTGTTTTATTGATAGTACAGGTTTCGGGTACTTAATTTATGCAAAAACAGCAGTCAGACCTTAAGTGCATTGATATAGATTAGTAAGCAAATGTGTGGACGCTGCACAACGTGGACAGTGGGCGAAACACAGCTCACTGACAGAACTAATATCAAAGGCCAAGAAACGAATTAAACACGGAAATGAAACAGTAAAAACAAAAATGTTAAAATTACCTGAAGAACGCCATGGCTGTAACAATAGTAGTCGTCTAGACGTGTTTTAGCGAAGACTGCAGTTAGGAGATAAATGGTGGGGAGAATCGAGGAGGTGCAGATCATGCCTATCGCTGAAGATGCCAGGAACCCATAATTCGGGTATATGAGCAGAGCTTGTTTGAACAGCTAATGCATGGTGTCCTCGCGTCCGATCGTCGAGGGCCTCGGAACATTCTACACAAACCTCAAGTTCACAGCGTTTAGGTGCAAAGCAGTTTCGTTGCAAAGAAGCTAGAGTCTTGGTGAATATCGAACTACTTGACACGAGCACAGGGAATGGGCGCATGATGTCCGCTTGATACCGAACTTCTGACCAACCCATGTATGCAACCAAACCATAGAAGTTTGGTGTATTCTACGAGTCCTGCCGAAGTTGAAACCTCCCTACCTTTTATAAGATTTCTGGCGTTTATAAATTCAGGGCCCTCCGAAGAAGGCCTGTTCTTCCCCTCCCCCCCCCCCCTGCATAGGAGTTGGGTTCAGAAGACCTGTCGCGAACATCATCCAAGGTACTTCGGGGTTCAGAAGACGTGCCGATGACGTATTATCGACAGAAACTATGCTACCATTAATTAGTATTTCTTCTCAAAATGTTCCATTAAGGATGGTCTCAAATAGTGTATTTGCCGCTCCGTAGTCACATAGCCCCATTATCAATCACCATAAAGCTTACATGATGCCAGCAGTGATCTAAATATGTGATGGTACCGCGACGGTGTTATCACAGTAGCGGTTTGAAAACGTGGTACCCTAAGTAATTAACGGTCGAATAGTTGATCTACTATAGATCTCTGACACTTTCGACTTCTCCATCCAGTGTGCGTACTTTGCCCTGTACTTTGGTCCCAAGCATATCGCGCCTGCTATGTCAGGCGAAGGACGCTAAAGCATCTCTTTAGGGCAGCTAATGTAGGTGCGAAAGACCATAAAGGTGCGAGGAGCGCAACGGGTCACGGCGTCCGGCGAACGCAAAGGACAAGTAAGCAATTATTCTAATACAGGGGACCAACGTGGAAATGAGGGACCAATATGGCACTGGGTGCAAGCCTAGGGCGGGGGTACACTTCATCGAAACATCAAAAGATCACGCGAGCTTGTCCAAGAACTTTTAAAATAAGAACCTTGAGCACATTCACATCTAAATTATGAATATAGGTGGATATCTTGGATAACTTTATTCGATAGGGCTCCGAGTTTAGGAAGGCACTAT
>CANAIB010000097.1:0-21130 GCA_947359475.1 Heligmosomoides polygyrus bakeri
AAGCCCGATTTCGTTTTCAAGTTAACTGTTGGTTTGTGGGTCCAAAATGACATTCTTGCTGGATTCCCTCGCCATCCGAGGGAGAGAAGCCCGATTTCGTTTTCAAGTTCACTGTTCGTTTGTGGGTCCAAAATGACATTTTTGCTGGATTCCCTCGCCATCCGAGGGAGAGAAGCCCGATTTCGTTTTCAAGTTTACTTCGCTTGTGGGTCCGCAAATGACATTTTTGCTGGATCCTCTCGTCATCCGGAGGAGAGAAGCCCGATTTCGTTTTCAAGTTTACTGTTCGTTTGTGGGTCCAAAATGACATTTTTGCTGGATTCCCTCGCCATCCGAGGGAGAGAAGCCCGATTTCGTTTTCAAGTTAATGTTGGTTTGTGGGTCCAAAATGACATTCTTGCTGGATTCCCTCGCCATCCGAGGGAGAGAAGCCCGATTTCGTTTTCAAGTTAACTGTTGGTTTGCGGGTCCAAAATGGCATTCTTGCTGGATTCCCTCGCCATCCGAGGGAGAGAAGCCCGATTTCGTTTTCAAGTTTACTGTTCGTTTGTAGGTCCACAAATGACATTTTTGCTGGATTCCCTCGCCATCCGAGGGAGAGAAGCCCGATTTCGTTTTCAAGTTTACTGTTCGTTTGTGGGTCCAAAATGACATTTTTGCTGGATTCCCTCGCCATCCGAGGGAGAGAAGCCCGATTTCGTTTTCAAGTTTACTTCGCTTGTGGGTCCGCAAATGACATTTTTGCTGGATCCTCTCGTCATCCGGAGGAGAGAAGCCCGATTTCGTTTTCAAGTTTACTGTTTGTTTGTAGGTCCACAAATGACATTTTTGCTGGATTCCCTCGCCATCCGAGGGAGAGAAGCCCGATTTCGTTTTCAAGATTACTGTTCGTTTGTGGGTCCAAAATGACATTTTTGCTGGATTCCCTCGCCATCCGAGGGAGAGAAGCCCGATTTCGTTTTCAAGTTAACTGTTGGTTTGCGGGTCCAAAATGGCATTTTTGCTGGATTCCCTCGCCATCCGAGGGAGAGAAGCCCGATTTCGTTTTCAAGTTAACTGTTGGTTTGTGGGTCCAAAATGACATTCTTGCTGGATTCCCTCGCCATCCGAGGGAGAGAAGCCCGATTTCGTTTTCAAGTTTACTGTTTGTTTGTGGGTCCACAAATGACATTTTTGCTGGATTCCCTCGCCATCCGAGGGAGAGAAGCACGATTTCGTTTTCAAGTTTACTGTTCGTTTGTGGGTCCAAAATGACATTTTTGCTGGATTCCCTCGCCATCCGAGGGAGAGAAACCCGATTTCGTTTTCAAGTTAACTGTTGGTTTGTGGGTCCAAAATGACATTCTTGCTGGATTCCCTCGCCATCCGAGGGAGAGAAGCCCGATTTCGTTTTCAAGTTAACTGTTGGTTTGCGGGTCCAAAATGGCATTCTTGCTGGATTCCCTCGCCATCCGAGGGAGAGAAGCCCGATTTCGTTTTCAAGTTTACTGTTCGTTTGTAGGTCCACAAATGACATTTTTGCTGGATTCCCTCGCCATCCGAGGGAGAGAAGCCCGATTTCGTTTTCAAGTTTACTGTTCGTTTGTGGGTCCAAAATGACATTTTTGCTGGATTCCCTCGCCATCCGAGGGAGAGAAGCCCGATTTCGTTTTCAAGTTTACTTCGATTGTGGGTCCGCAAATGACATTTTTGCTGGATCCTCTCGTCATCCGGAGGAGAGAAGCCCGATTTCGTTTTCAAGTTTACTGTTTGTTTGTAGGTCCACAAATGACATTTTTGCTGGATTCCCTCGCCATCCGAGGGAGAGAAGCCCGATTTCGTTTTCAAGATTACTGTTCGTTTGTGGGTCCAAAATGACATTTTTGCTGGATTCCCTCGCCATCCGAGGGAGAGAAGCCCGATTTCGTTTTCAAGTTAACTGTTGGTTTGCGGGTCCAAAATGGCATTTTTGCTGGATTCCCTCGCCATCCGAGGGAGAGAAGCCCGATTTCGTTTTCAAGTTAACTGTTGGTTTGTGGGTCCAAAATGACATTCTTGCTGGATTCCCTCGCCATCCGAGGGAGAGAAGCCCGATTTCGTTTTCAAGTTTACTGTTTGTTTGTGGGTCCACAAATGACATTTTTGCTGGATTCCCTCGCCATCCGAGGGAGAGAAGCACGATTTCGTTTTCAAGTTTACTGTTCGTTTGTGGGTCCAAAATGACATTTTTGCTGGATTCCCTCGCCATCCGAGGGAGAGAAACCCGATTTCGTTTTCAAGTTAACTGTTGGTTTGTGGGTCCAAAATGACATTCTTGCTGGATTCCCTCGCCATCCGAGGGAGAGAAGCCCGATTTCGTTTTCAAGTTAACTGTTGGTTTGCGGGTCCAAAATGGGATTTTTGCAGGATTCCCTCGCCGTCCGAGGGAGAGAAGCCCGATTTCGTTTTCAAGTTTACTATTCGTTTGTAGGTCCACAAATGACATTTTTGCTGGATTCCCTCGCCATCCGAGGGAGAGAAGCCCGATTTCGTTTTCAAGTTCACTGTTCGTTTGTGGGTCCAAAATGACATTTTTGCTGGATTCCCTCGCCATCCGAGGGAGAGAAGCCCGATTTCGTTTTCAAGTTTACTTCGCTTGTGGGTCCGCAAATGACATTTTTGCTGGATCCTCTCGTCATCCGAAGGAGAGAAGCCCGATTTCGTTTTCAAGTTTACTGTTCGTTTGTGGGTCCACAAATGACATTTTTGCTGGATTCCCTCGCCATCCGAGGGAGAGAAGCCCGATTTCGTTTTCAAGTTAACTGTTGGTTTGTGGGTCCAAAATGACATTCTTGCTGGATTCCCTCGCCATCCGAGGGAGAGAAGCCCGATTTCGTTTTCAAGTTAACTGTTGGTTTGCGGGTCCAAATGGGATTTTTGCAGGATTCCCTCGCCGTCCGAGGGAGAGAAGCCCGATTTCGTTTTCGAGTTTACTATTCGTTTGTAGGTCCACAAATGACACTTTTGCTGGATTCCCTCGCCATCCGAGGGAGAGAAGCCCGATTTCGTTTTCAAGTTTACTGTTCGTTTGTGGGTCCAAAATGACATTTTTGTTGGATTCCCTCGCCATCCGAGGGAGAGAAGCCCGATTTCGTTTTCAAGTTTACTTCGCTTGTGGGTCCGCAAATGACATTTTTGCTGGATCCTCTTGTCATCCGGAGGAGAGAAGCCCGGTTTCGTTTTCAAGTTTACTGTTTGTTTGTGGGTCCACAAATGACATTTTTGCTGGATTCCCTCGCCATCCGAGGGAGAGAAGCACGATTTCGTTTTCAAGTTTACTGTTCGTTTGTGGGTCCAAAATGACATTTTTGCTGGATTCCCTCGCCATCCGAGGGAGAGAAACCCGATTTCGTTTTCAAGTTAACTGTTGGTTTGTGGGTCCAAAATGACATTCTTGCTGGATTCCCTCGCCATCCGAGGGAGAGAAGCCCGATTTCGTTTTCAAGTTAACTGTTGGTTTGCGGGTCCAAAATGGGATTTTTGCAGGATTCCCTCGCCGTCCGAGGGAGAGAAGCCCGATTTCGTTTTCAAGTTTACTATTCGTTTGTAGGTCCACAAATGACATTTTTGCTGGATTCCCTCGCCATCCGAGGGAGAGAAGCCCGATTTCGTTTTCAAGTTCACTGTTCGTTTGTGGGTCCAAAATGACATTTTTGCTGGATTCCCTCGCCATCCGAGGGAGAGAAGCCCGATTTCGTTTTCAAGTTTACTTCGCTTGTGGGTCCGCAAATGACATTTTTGCTGGATCCTCTCGTCATCCGGAGGAGAGAAGCCCGATTTCGTTTTCAAGTTTACTGTTCGTTTGTGGGTCCACAAATGACATTTTTGCTGGATTCCCTCGCCATCCGAGGGAGAGAAGCCCGATTTCGTTTTCAAGTTAACTGTTGGTTTGTGGGTCCAAAATGACATTCTTGCTGGATTCCCTCGCCATCCGAGGGAGAGAAGCCCGATTTCGTTTTCAAGTTAACTGTTGGTTTGCGGGTCCAAAATGGGATTTTTGCAGGATTCCCTCGCCGTCCGAGGGAGAGAAGCCCGATTTCGTTTTCGAGTTTACTATTCGTTTGTAGGTCCACAAATGACACTTTTGCTGGATTCCCTCGCCATCCGAGGGAGAGAAGCCCGATTTCGTTTTCAAGTTTACTGTTCGTTTGTGGGTCCAAAATGACATTTTTGTTGGATTCCCTCGCCATCCGAGGGAGAGAAGCCCGATTTCGTTTTCAAGTTTACTTCGCTTGTGGGTCCGCAAATGACATTTTTGCTGGATCCTCTTGTCATCCGGAGGAGAGAAGCCCGGTTTCGTTTTCAAGTTTACTGTTTGTTTGTGGGTCCACAAATGACATTTTTGCTGGATTCCCTCGCCATCCGAGTGAGAGAAGCACGATTTCGTTTTCAAGTTTACTGTTCATTTGTGGGTCCAAAATGACATTTTTGCTGGATTCCCTCGCCATCCGAGGGAGAGAAGCCCGATTTCGTTTTCAAGTTTAATGTTCGTTTGTGGGTCCAAAATGACATTTTTGCTGGATTCCCTCGCCATCCGAGGGAGAGAAGCCCGATTTCGTTTTCAAGATTACTGTTCGTTTGTGGGTCCAAAATGACATTTTTGCTGGATTCCCTCGCCATCCGAGGGAGAGAAGCCCGATTTCGTTTTCAAGTTAACTGTTGGTTTGCGGGTCCAAAATGGCATTTTTGCTGGATTCCCTCGCCATCCGAGGGAGAGAAGCCCGATTTCGTTTTCAAGTTAACTGTTGGTTTGTGGGTCCAAAATGACATTCTTGCTGGATTCCCTCGCCATCCGAGGGAGAGAAGCACGATTTCGTTTTCAAGTCTACTGTTCGTTTGTGGGTCCAAAATGACATTTTTGCTGGATTCCCTCGCCATCCGAGGGAGAGAAACCCGATTTCGTTTTCAAGTTAACTGTTGGTTTGTGGGTCCAAAATGACATTCTTGCTGGATTCCCTCGCCATCCGAGGGAGAGAAGCCCGATTTCGTTTTCAAGTTAACTGTTGGTTTGCGGGTCCAAAATGGGATTTTTGCAGGATTCCCTCGCCGTCCGAGGGAGAGAAGCCCGATTTCGTTTTCAAGTTTACTATTCGTTTGTAGGTCCACAAATGACATTTTTGCTGGATTCCCTCGCCATCCGAGGGAGAGAAGCCCGATTTCGTTTTCAAGTTCACTGTTCGTTTGTGGGTCCAAAATGACATTTTTGCTGGATTCCCTCGCCATCCGAGGGAGAGAAGCCCGATTTCGTTTTCAAGTTTACTTCGCTTGTGGGTCCGCAAATGACATTTTTGCTGGATCCTCTCGTCATCCGGAGGAGAGAAGCCCGATTTCGTTTTCAAGTTTACTGTTCGTTTGTGGGTCCACAAATGACATTTTTGCTGGATTCCCTCGCCATCCGAGGGAGAGAAGCCCGATTTCGTTTTCAAGGTTACTGTTCGTTTGTGGGTCCAAAATGACATTTTTGCTGGATTCCCTCGCCATCCGAGGGAGAGAAGCCCGATTTCGTTTTCAAGTTAACTGTTGGTTTGTGGGTCCAAAATGACATTCTTGCTGGATTCCCTCGCCATCCGAGGGAGAGAAGCCCGATTTCGTTTTCAAGTTCACTGTTCGTTTGTGGGTCCAAAATGACATTTTTGCTGGATTCCCTCGCCATCCGAGGGAGAGAAGCCCGATTTCGTTTTCAAGTTTACTTCGCTTGTGGGTCCGCAAATGACATTTTTGCTGGATCCTCTCGTCATCCGGAGGAGAGAAGCCCGATTTCGTTTTCAAGTTTACTGTTCGTTTGTGGGTCCAAAATGACATTTTTGCTGGATTCCCTCGCCATCCGAGGGAGAGAAGCCCGATTTCGTTTTCAAGTTAATGTTGGTTTGTGGGTCCAAAATGACATTCTTGCTGGATTCCCTCGCCATCCGAGGGAGAGAAGCCCGATTTCGTTTTCAAGTTAACTGTTGGTTTGCGGGTCCAAAATGGCATTCTTGCTGGATTCCCTCGCCATCCGAGGGAGAGAAGCCCGATTTCGTTTTCAAGTTTACTGTTCGTTTGTAGGTCCACAAATGACATTTTTGCTGGATTCCCTCGCCATCCGAGGGAGAGAAGCCCGATTTCGTTTTCAAGTTTACTGTTCGTTTGTGGGTCCAAAATGACATTTTTGCTGGATTCCCTCGCCATCCGAGGGAGAGAAGCCCGATTTCGTTTTCAAGTTTACTTCGCTTGTGGGTCCGCAAATGACATTTTTGCTGGATCCTCTCGTCATCCGGAGGAGAGAAGCCCGATTTCGTTTTCAAGTTTACTGTTTGTTTGTAGGTCCACAAATGACATTTTTGCTGGATTCCCTCGCCATCCGAGGGAGAGAAGCCCGATTTCGTTTTCAAGATTACTGTTCGTTTGTGGGTCCAAAATGACATTTTTGCTGGATTCCCTCGCCATCCGAGGGAGAGAAGCCCGATTTCGTTTTCAAGTTAACTGTTGGTTTGCGGGTCCAAAATGGCATTTTTGCTGGATTCCCTCGCCATCCGAGGGAGAGAAGCCCGATTTCGTTTTCAAGTTAACTGTTGGTTTGTGGGTCCAAAATGACATTCTTGCTGGATTCCCTCGCCATCCGAGGGAGAGAAGCCCGATTTCGTTTTCAAGTTTACTGTTTGTTTGTGGGTCCACAAATGACATTTTTGCTGGATTCCCTCGCCATCCGAGGGAGAGAAGCACGATTTCGTTTTCAAGTTTACTGTTCGTTTGTGGGTCCAAAATGACATTTTTGCTGGATTCCCTCGCCATCCGAGGGAGAGAAACCCGATTTCGTTTTCAAGTTAACTGTTGGTTTGTGGGTCCAAAATGACATTCTTGCTGGATTCCCTCGCCATCCGAGGGAGAGAAGCCCGATTTCGTTTTCAAGTTAACTGTTGGTTTGCGGGTCCAAAATGGGATTTTTGCAGGATTCCCGCGCCGTCCGAGGGAGAGAAGCCCGATTTCGTTTTCAAGTTTACTATTCGTTTGTAGGTCCACAAATGACATTTTTGCTGGATTCCCTCGCCATCCGAGGGAGAGAAGCCCGATTTCGTTTTCAAGTTCACTGTTCGTTTGTGGGTCCAAAATGACATTTTTGCTGGATTCCCTCGCCATCCGAGGGAGAGAAGCCCGATTTCGTTTTCAAGTTTACTTCGCTTGTGGGTCCGCAAATGACATTTTTGCTGGATCCTCTCGTCATCCGGAGGAGAGAAGCCCGATTTCGTTTTCAAGTTTACTGTTCGTTTGTGGGTCCACAAATGACATTTTTGCTGGATTCCCTCGCCATCCGAGGGAGAGAAGCCCGATTTCGTTTTCAAGTTAACTGTTGGTTTGTGGGTCCAAAATGACATTCTTGCTGGATTCCCTCGCCATCCGAGGGAGAGAAGCCCGATTTCGTTTTCAAGTTAACTGTTGGTTTGCGGGTCCAAAATGGGATTTTTGCAGGATTCCCTCGCCGTCCGAGGGAGAGAAGCCCGATTTCGTTTTCGAGTTTACTATTCGTTTGTAGGTCCACAAATGACACTTTTGCTGGATTCCCTCGCCATCCGAGGGAGAGAAGCCCGATTTCGTTTTCAAGTTTACTGTTCGTTTGTGGGTCCAAAATGACATTTTTGTTGGATTCCCTCGCCATCCGAGGGAGAGAAGCCCGATTTCGTTTTCAAGTTTACTTCGCTTGTGGGTCCGCAAATGACATTTTTGCTGGATCCTCTTGTCATCCGGAGGAGAGAAGCCCGGTTTCGTTTTCAAGTTTACTGTTTGTTTGTGGGTCCACAAATGACATTTTTGCTGGATTCCCTCGCCATCCGAGGGAGAGAAGCACGATTTCGTTTTCAAGTTTACTGTTCGTTTGTGGGTCCAAAATGACATTTTTGCTGGATTCCCTCGTCATCCGGAGGAGAGAAGCCCGATTTCGTTTTCAAGTTTACTGTTCGTTTGTGGGTCCACAAATGACATTTTTGCTGGATTCCCTCGCCATCCGAGGGAGAGAAGCCCGATTTCGTTTTCAAGGTTACTGTTCGTTTGTGGGTCCAAAATGACATTTTTGCTGGATTCCCTCGCCATCCGAGGGAGAGAAGCCCGATTTCGTTTTCAAGTTAACTGTTGGTTTGTGGGTCCAAAATGACATTCTTGCTGGATTCCCTCGCCATCCGAGGGAGAGAAGCCCGATTTCGTTTTCAAGTTCACTGTTCGTTTGTGGGTCCAAAATGACATTTTTGCTGGATTCCCTCGCCATCCGAGGGAGAGAAGCCCGATTTCGTTTTCAAGTTTACTTCGCTTGTGGGTCCGCAAATGACATTTTTGCTGGATCCTCTCGTCATCCGGAGGAGAGAAGCCCGATTTCGTTTTCAAGTTTACTGTTCGTTTGTGGGTCCAAAATGACATTTTTGCTGGATTCCCTCGCCATCCGAGGGAGAGAAGCCCGATTTCGTTTTCAAGTTAATGTTGGTTTGTGGGTCCAAAATGACATTCTTGCTGGATTCCCTCGCCATCCGAGGGAGAGAAGCCCGATTTCGTTTTCAAGTTAACTGTTGGTTTGCGGGTCCAAAATGGCATTCTTGCTGGATTCCCTCGCCATCCGAGGGAGAGAAGCCCGATTTCGTTTTCAAGTTTACTGTTCGTTTGTAGGTCCACAAATGACATTTTTGCTGGATTCCCTCGCCATCCGAGGGAGAGAAGCCCGATTTCGTTTTCAAGTTTACTGTTCGTTTGTGGGTCCAAAATGACATTTTTGCTGGATTCCCTCGCCATCCGAGGGAGAGAAGCCCGATTTCGTTTTCAAGTTTACTTCGCTTGTGGGTCCGCAAATGACATTTTTGCTGGATCCTCTCGTCATCCGGAGGAGAGAAGCCCGATTTCGTTTTCAAGTTTACTGTTTGTTTGTAGGTCCACAAATGACATTTTTGCTGGATTCCCTCGCCATCCGAGGGAGAGAAGCCCGATTTCGTTTTCAAGATTACTGTTCGTTTGTGGGTCCAAAATGACATTTTTGCTGGATTCCCTCGCCATCCGAGGGAGAGAAGCCCGATTTCGTTTTCAAGTTAACTGTTGGTTTGCGGGTCCAAAATGGCATTTTTGCTGGATTCCCTCGCCATCCGAGGGAGAGAAGCCCGATTTCGTTTTCAAGTTAACTGTTGGTTTGTGGGTCCAAAATGACATTCTTGCTGGATTCCCTCGCCATCCGAGGGAGAGAAGCCCGATTTCGTTTTCAAGTTTACTGTTTGTTTGTGGGTCCACAAATGACATTTTTGCTGGATTCCCTCGCCATCCGAGGGAGAGAAGCACGATTTCGTTTTCAAGTTTACTGTTCGTTTGTGGGTCCAAAATGACATTTTTGCTGGATTCCCTCGCCATCCGAGGGAGAGAAACCCGATTTCGTTTTCAAGTTAACTGTTGGTTTGTGGGTCCAAAATGACATTCTTGCTGGATTCCCTCGCCATCCGAGGGAGAGAAGCCCGATTTCGTTTTCAAGTTAACTGTTGGTTTGCGGGTCCAAAATGGGATTTTTGCAGGATTCCCTCGCCGTCCGAGGGAGAGAAGCCCGATTTCGTTTTCAAGTTTACTATTCGTTTGTAGGTCCACAAATGACATTTTTGCTGGATTCCCTCGCCATCCGAGGGAGAGAAGCCCGATTTCGTTTTCAAGTTCACTGTTCGTTTGTGGGTCCAAAATGACATTTTTGCTGGATTCCCTCGCCATCCGAGGGAGAGAAGCCCGATTTCGTTTTCAAGTTTACTTCGCTTGTGGGTCCGCAAATGACATTTTTGCTGGATCCTCTCGTCATCCGGAGGAGAGAAGCCCGATTTCGTTTTCAAGTTTACTGTTCGTTTGTGGGTCCACAAATGACATTTTTGCTGGATTCCCTCGCCATCCGAGGGAGAGAAGCCCGATTTCGTTTTCAAGTTAACTGTTGGTTTGTGGGTCCAAAATGACATTCTTGCTGGATTCCCTCGCCATCCGAGGGAGAGAAGCCCGATTTCGTTTTCAAGTTAACTGTTGGTTTGCGGGTCCAAAATGGGATTTTTGCAGGATTCCCTCGCCGTCCGAGGGAGAGAAGCCCGATTTCGTTTTCGAGTTTACTATTCGTTTGTAGGTCCACAAATGACACTTTTGCTGGATTCCCTCGCCATCCGAGGGAGAGAAGCCCGATTTCGTTTTCAAGTTTACTGTTCGTTTGTGGGTCCAAAATGACATTTTTGTTGGATTCCCTCGCCATCCGAGGGAGAGAAGCCCGATTTCGTTTTCAAGTTTACTTCGCTTGTGGGTCCGCAAATGACATTTTTGCTGGATCCTCTTGTCATCCGGAGGAGAGAAGCCCGGTTTCGTTTTCAAGTTTACTGTTTGTTTGTGGGTCCACAAATGACATTTTTGCTGGATTCCCTCGCCATCCGAGGGAGAGAAGCACGATTTCGTTTTCAAGTTTACTGTTCGTTTGTGGGTCCAAAATGACATTTTTGCTGGATTCCCTCGCCATCCGAGGGAGAGAAACCCGATTTCGTTTTCAAGTTAACTGTTGGTTTGTGGGTCCAAAATGACATTCTTGCTGGATTCCCTCGCCATCCGAGGGAGAGAAGCCCGATTTCGCTTTCAAGTTTACTGTTCGTTTGTGGGTCCACAAATGACATTTTTGCTGGATTCCCTCGCCATCCGAGGGAGAGAAGCCCAATTTCATTTTCAAGTTTACTGTTCATTTGTGGGTCCAAAATGACATTTTTGCTGGATTCCCTCGCCATCCGAGGGAGAGAAGCCCGATTTCGTTTTCAAGTTTAATGTTCGTTTGTGGGTCCAAAATGACATTTTTGCTGGATTCCCTCGCCATCCGAGGGAGAGAAGCCCGATTTCGTTTTCAAGATTACTGTTCGTTTGTGGGTCCAAAATGACATTTTTGCTGGATTCCCTCGCCATCCGAGGGAGAGAAGCCCGATTTCGTTTTCAAGTTAACTGTTGGTTTGCGGGTCCAAAATGGCATTTTTGCTGGATTCCCTCGCCATCCGAGGGAGAGAAGCCCGATTTCGTTTTCAAGTTAACTGTTGGTTTGTGGGTCCAAAATGACATTCTTGCTGGATTCCCTCGCCATCCGAGGGAGAGAAGCACGATTTCGTTTTCAAGTTTACTGTTCGTTTGTGGGTCCAAAATGACATTTTTGCTGGATTCCCTCGCCATCCGAGGGAGAGAAACCCGATTTCGTTTTCAAGTTAACTGTTGGTTTGTGGGTCCAAAATGACATTCTTGCTGGATTCCCTCGCCATCCGAGGGAGAGAAGCCCGATTTCGTTTTCAAGTTAACTGTTGGTTTGCGGGTCCAAAATGGGATTTTTGCAGGATTCCCTCGCCGTCCGAGGGAGAGAAGCCCGATTTCGTTTTCAAGTTTACTATTCGTTTGTAGGTCCACAAATGACATTTTTGCTGGATTCCCTCGCCATCCGAGGGAGAGAAGCCCGATTTCGTTTTCAAGTTCACTGTTCGTTTGTGGGTCCAAAATGACATTTTTGCTGGATTCCCTCGCCATCCGAGGGAGAGAAGCCCGATTTCGTTTTCAAGTTTACTTCGCTTGTGGGTCCGCAAATGACATTTTTGCTGGATCCTCTCGTCATCCGGAGGAGAGAAGCCCGATTTCGTTTTCAAGTTTACTGTTCGTTTGTGGGTCCACAAATGACATTTTTGCTGGATTCCCTCGCCATCCGAGGGAGAGAAGCCCGATTTCGTTTTCAAGGTTACTGTTCGTTTGTGGGTCCAAAATGACATTTTTGCTGGATTCCCTCGCCATCCGAGGGAGAGAAGCCCGATTTCGTTTTCAAGTTAACTGTTGGTTTGTGGGTCCAAAATGACATTCTTGCTGGATTCCCTCGCCATCCGAGGGAGAGAAGCCCGATTTCGTTTTCAAGTTAACTGTTGGTTTGCGGGTCCAAAATGGGATTTTTGCAGGATTCCCTCGCCGTCCGAGGGAGAGAAGCCCGATTTCGTTTTCAAGTTTACTATTCGTTTGTAGGTCCACAAATGACACTTTTGCTGGATTCCCTCGCCATCCGAGGGAGAGAAGCCCGATTTCGTTTTCAAGTTTACTGTTCGTTTGTGGGTCCAAAATGACATTTTTGCTGGATTCCCTCGCCATCCGAGGGAGAGAAGACCGATTTCGTTTTCAAGTTTACTTCGCTTGTGGGTCCGCAAATGACATTTTTGCTGGATCCTCTTGTCATCCGGAGGAGAGAAGCCCGGTTTCGTTTTCAAGTTTACTGTTTGTTTGTGGGTCCACAAATGACATTTTTGCTGGATTCCCTCGCCATCCGAGGGAGAGAAGCACGATTTCGTTTTCAAGTTTACTGTTCGTTTGTGGGTCCAAAATGACATTTTTGCTGGATTCCCTCGCCATCCGAGGGAGAGAAACCCGATTTCGTTTTCAAGTTAATTGTTGGTTTGTGGGTCCAAAATGACATTCTTGCTGGATTCCCTCGCCATCCGAGGGAGAGAAGCCCGATTTCGCTTTCAAGTTTACTGTTCGTTTGTGGGTCCACAAATGACATTTTTGCTGGATTCCCTCGCCATCCGAGGGAGAGAAGCCCAATTTCATTTTCAAGTTTACTGTTCGTTTGTGGGTCCAAAATGACATTTTTGCTGGATTCCCTCGCCATCCGAGGGAGAGAAGCCCGATTTCGTTTTCAAGTTTACTGTTCGTTTGTGGATCCAAAATGACATTTTTGCTGGATTCCCTCGCCATCCGAGGGAGAGAAGCCCGATTTCGTTTTCAAGTTTACTGTTCGTTTGTGGGTCCAAAATGACATTTTTGCTGGATTCCCTCGCCATCCGTGGGAGAGAAGCCCGATTTCGTTTTCAAGTTTACTGTTCGTTTGTGGGTCCAAAATGACATTTTTGCTGGATTCCCTCGCCATCCGAGGGAGAGAAGCCCGATTTCGTTTTCAAGTTAACTGTTGGTTTGCGGGTCCAAAATGGGATTTTTGCAGGATTCCCTCGCCGTCCGAGGGAGAGAAGCCCGATTTCGTTTTCAAGTTTACTATTCGTTTGTAGGTCCACAAATGACATTTTTGCTGGATTCCCTCGCCATCCGAGGGAGAGAAGCCCGATTTCGTTTTCAAGTTCACTGTTCGTTTGTGGGTCCAAAATGACATTTTTGCTGGATTCCCTCGCCATCCGAGGGAGAGAAGCCCGATTTCGTTTTCAAGTTTACTTCGCTTGTGGGTCCGCAAATGACATTTTTGCTGGATCCTCTCGTCATCCGGAGGAGAGAAGCCCGATTTCGTTTTCAAGTTTACTGTTCGTTTGTGGGTCCACAAATGACATTTTTGCTGGATTCCCTCGCCATCCGAGGGAGAGAAGCCCGATTTCGTTTTCAAGGTTACTGTTCGTTTGTGGGTCCAAAATGACATTTTTGCTGGATTCCCTCGCCATCCGAGGGAGAGAAGCCCGATTTCGTTTTCAAGTTAACTGTTGGTTTGTGGGTCCAAAATGACATTCTTGCTGGATTCCCTCGCCATCCGAGGGAGAGAAGCCCGATTTCGTTTTCAAGTTAACTGTTGGTTTGCGGGTCCAAAATGGGATTTTTGCAGGATTCCCTCGCCGTCCGAGGGAGAGAAGCCCGATTTCGTTTTCAAGTTTACTATTCGTTTGTAGGTCCACAAATGACACTTTTGCTGGATTCCCTCGCCATCCGAGGGAGAGAAGCCCGATTTCGTTTTCAAGTTTACTGTTCGTTTGTGGGTCCAAAATGACATTTTTGCTGGATTCCCTCGCCATCCGAGGGAGAGAAGACCGATTTCGTTTTCAAGTTTACTTCGCTTGTGGGTCCGCAAATGACATTTTTGCTGGATCCTCTTGTCATCCGGAGGAGAGAAGCCCGGTTTCGTTTTCAAGTTTACTGTTTGTTTGTGGGTCCACAAATGACATTTTTGCTGGATTCCCTCGCCATCCGAGGGAGAGAAGCACGATTTCGTTTTCAAGTTTACTGTTCGTTTGTGGGTCCAAAATGACATTTTTGCTGGATTCCCTCGCCATCCGAGGGAGAGAAACCCGATTTCGTTTTCAAGTTAATTGTTGGTTTGTGGGTCCAAAATGACATTCTTGCTGGATTCCCTCGCCATCCGAGGGAGAGAAGCCCGATTTCGCTTTCAAGTTTACTGTTCGTTTGTGGGTCCACAAATGACATTTTTGCTGGATTCCCTCGCCATCCGAGGGAGAGAAGCCCAATTTCATTTTCAAGTTTACTGTTCGTTTGTGGGTCCAAAATGACATTTTTGCTGGATTCCCTCGCCATCCGAGGGAGAGAAGCCCGATTTCGTTTTCAAGTTTAATGTTCGTTTGTGGGTCCAAAATGACATTTTTGCTGGATTCCCTCGCCATCCGAGGGAGAGAAGCCCGATTTCGTTTTCAAGATTACTGTTCGTTTGTGGGTCCAAAATGACATTTTTGCTGGATTCCCTCGCCATCCGAGGGAGAGAAGCCCGATTTCGTTTTCAAGTTAACTGTTGGTTTGCGGGTCCAAAATGGCATTTTTTGCTGGATTCCCTCGCCATCCGAGGGAGAGAAGCCCGATTTCGTTTTCAAGTTAACTGTTGGTTTGTGGGTCCAAAATGACATTCTTGCTGGATTCCCTCGCCATCCGAGGGAGAGAAGCCCGATTTCGTTTTCAAGTTTACTGTTTGTTTGTGGGTCCACAAATGACATTTTTGCTGGATTCCCTCGCCATATCCGAGGGAGAGAAGCACGATTTCGTTTTCAAGTTTACAGTTCGTTTGTGGGTCCAAAATGACATTTTTGCTGGATTCCCTCGCCATCCGAGGGAGAGAAACCCGATTTCGTTTTCAAGTTAACTGTTGGTTTGTGGGTCCAAAATGACATTCTTGCTGGATTCCCTCGCCATCCGAGGGAGAGAAGCCCGATTTCGTTTTCAAGTTAACTGTTGGTTTGCGGGTCCAAAATGGGATTTTTGCAGGATTCCCTCGCCGTCCGAGGGAGAGAAGCCCGATTTCGTTTTCAAGTTTACTATTCGTTTGTAGGTCCACAAATGACATTTTTGCTGGATTCCCTCGCCATCCGAGGGAGAGAAGCTCGATTTCGTTTTCAAGTTCACTGTTCGTTTGTGGGTCCAAAATGACATTTTTGCTGGATTCCCTCGCCAATTCCGAGGGAGAGAAGCCCGATTTCGTTTTCAAGTTTACTTCGCTTGTGGGTCCGCAAATGACATTTTTGCTGGATCCTCTCGTCATCCGGAGGAGAGAAGCCCGATTTCGTTTTCAAGTTTACTGTTCGTTTGTGGGTCCACAAATGACATTTTTGCTGGATTCCGTCGCCATCCGAGGGAGAGAAGCCCGATTTCGTTTTCAAGTTAACTGTTGGTTTGTGGGTCCAAAATGACATTCTTGCTGGATTCCCTCGCCATCCGAGGGAGAGAAGCCCGATTTCGTTTTCAAGTTAACTGTTGGTTTGCGGGTCCAAAATGGGATTTTTGCAGGATTCCCTCGCCGTCCGAGGGAGAGAAGCCCGATTTCGTTTTCAAGTTTACTATTCGTTTGTAGGTCCACAAATGACACTTTTGCTGGATTCCCTCGCCATCCGAGGGAGAGAAGCCCGATTTCGTTTTCAAGTTTACTGTTCGTTTTGTGGGTCCAAAATGACATTTTTGCTGGATTCCCTCGCCATCCGAGGGAGAGAAGCCCGATTTCGTTTTCAAGTTTACTTCGCTTGTGGGGTCCGCAAATGACATTTTTGCTGGATCCTCTTGTCATCCGGAGGAGAGAAGCCCGGTTTCGTTTTCAAGTTTACTGTTGGTTTGTGGGTCCACAAATGACATTTTTGCTGGATTCCCTCGCCATCCGAGGGAGAGAAGCACGATTTCGTTTTCAAGTTTACTGTTCGTTTGTGGGTCCAAAATGACATTTTTGCTGGATTCCCTCGCCATCCGAGGGAGAGAAACCCGATTTCGTTTTCAAGTTAACTGTTGGTTTGTGGGTCCAAAATGACATTCTTGCTGGATTCCCCTCGCCATCCGAGGGAGAGAAGCCCGATTTCTTTTTCAAGTTAACTGTTGGTTTGCGGGTCCAAAATGGGATTTTTGCAGGATTCCCTCGCCGTCCGAGGGAGAGAAGCCCGATTTCGTTTTCAAGTTTACTATTCGTTTGTAGGTCCACAAATGACATTTTTGCTGGATTCCCTCGCCATCCGAGGGAGAGAAGCCCGATTTCGTTTTCAAGTTCACTGTTTGTTTGTGGGTCCAAAATGACATTTTTGCTGGATTCCCTCGCCATCCGAGGGAGAGAAGCCCGATTTCGTTTTCAAGTTTACTTCGCTTGTTGGTCCGCAAATGACATTTTTGCTGGATCCTCTCGTCATCCGGAGGAGAGAAGCCCGATTTCGTTTTCAAGTTTACTGTTCGTTTGTGGGTCCACAAATGACATTTTTGCTGGATTCCCTCGCCATCCGAGGGAGAGAAGCCCGATTTTTTCAAGTTTACTGTTCGTTTGTGGGTCCAAAATGACATTTTTGCTGGATTCCCTCGCCATCCGAGGGAGAGAAACCCGATTTCGTTTTCAAGTTAATTGTTGGTTTGTGGGTCCAAAATGACATTCTTGCTGGATTCCCTCGCCATCCGAGGGAGAGAAGCCCGATTTCGCTTTCAAGTTTACTGTTCGTTTGTGGGTCCACAAATGACATTTTTGCTGGATTCCCTCGCCATCCGAGGGAGAGAAGCCCAATTTCATTTTCAAGTTTACTGTTCGTTTGTGGGTCCAAAATGACATTTTTGCTGGATTCCCTCGCCATCCGAGGGAGAGAAGCCCGATTTCGTTTTCAAGTTTACTGTTCGTTTGTGGGTCCAAAATGACATTTTTGCTGGATTCCCTCGCCATCCGAGGGAGAGAAGCCCGATTTCGTTTTCAAGTTTACTTCGCTTGTGGGTCCGCAAATGACATTTTTGCTGGATCCTCTTGTCATCCGGAGGAGAGAAGCCCGATTTCGTTTTCAAGTTTACTGTTTGTTTGTGGGTCCACAAATGACATTTTTGCTGGATTCCCTCGCCATCCGAGGGAGAGAAGCACGATTTCGTTTTCAAGTTTACTGTTCGTTTGTGGGTCCAAAATGACATTTTTTGCTGGATTCCCTCGCCATCCGAGGGAGAGAAGCCCGATTTCGTTTTCAAGTTCACTGTTCGTTTGTGGGTCAAAAATGACATTTTTGCTGGATTCCCTCGCCATCCGAGGGAGAGAAGCCCGATTTCGTTTTCAAGTTTACTTCGCTTGTGGGTCCGCAAATGACATTTTTGCTGGATCCTCTCGTCATCCGGAGGAGAGAAGCCCGATTTCGTTTTCAAGTTTACTGTTCGTTTGTGGGTCCAAAATGACATTTTTGCTGGATTCCCTCGCCATCCGAGGGAGAGAAGCCCGATTTCGTTTTCAAGTTAATGTTGGTTTGTGGGTCCAAAATGACATTCTTGCTGGATTCCCTCGCCATCCGAGGGAGAGAAGCCCGATTTCGTTTTCAAGTTAACTGTTGGTTTGCGGGTCCAAAATGGCATTCTTGCTGGATTCCCTCGCCATCCGAGGGAGAGAAGCCCGATTTCGTTTTCAAGTTTACTGTTCGTTTGTAGGTCCACAAATGACATTTTTGCTGGATTCCCTCGCCATCCGAGGGAGAGAAGCCCGATTTCGTTTTCAAGTTTACTGTTCGTTTGTGGGTCCAAAATGACATTTTTGCTGGATTCCCTCGCCATCCGAGGGAGAGAAGCCCGATTTCGTTTTCAAGTTTACTTCGCTTGTGGGTCCGCAAATGACATTTTTGCTGGATCCTCTCGTCATCCGGAGGAGAGAAGCCCGATTTCGTTTTCAAGATTACTGTTCGTTTGTGGGTCCAAAATGACATTTTTGCTGGATTCCCTCGCCATCCGAGGGAGAGAAGCCCGATTTCGTTTTCAAGTTAACTGTTGGTTTGCGGGTCCAAAATGGCATTTTTACTGGATTCCCTCGCCATCCGAGGGAGAGAAGCCCGATTTCGTTTTCAAGTTTACTTCGCTTGTGGGTCCGCAAATGACATTTTTGCTGGATCCTCTCGTCATCCGGAGGAGAGAAGCCCGATTTCGTTTTCAAGTTTACTGTTTGTTTGTGGGTCCACAAATGACATTTTTGCTGGATTCCCTCGCCATCCGAGGGAGAGAAGCACGATTTCGTTTTCAAGTTTACTGTTCGTTTGTGGGTCCAAAATGACATTTTTGCTGGATTCCCTCGCCATCCGAGGGAGAGAAACCCGATTTCGTTTTCAAGTTAACTGTTGGTTTGTGGGTCCAAAATGACATTCTTGCTGGATTCCCTCGCCATCCGAGGGAGAGAAGCCCGATTTCGTTTTCAAGTTAACTGTTGGTTTGCGGGTCCAAAATGGGATTTTTGCAGGATTCCCTCGCCGTCCGAGGGAGAGAAGCCCGATTTCGTTTTCAAGTTTACTATTCGTTTGTAGGTCCACAAATGACATTTTTGCTGGATTCCCTCGCCATCCGAGGGAGAGAAGCCCGATTTCGTTTTCAAGTTCACTGTTCGTTTGTGGGTCCAAAATGACATTTTTGCTGGATTCCCTCGCCATCCGAGGGAGAGAAGCCCGATTTCGTTTTCAAGTTTACTTCGCTTGAGGGTCCGCAAATGACATTTTTGCTGGATCCTCTCGTCATCCGGAGGAGAGAAGCCCGATTTCGTTTTCAAGTTTACTGTTCGTTTGTGGGTCCACAAATGACATTTTTGCTGGATTCCCTCGCCATCCGAGGGAGAGAAGCCCGATTTCGTTTTCAAGTTAACTGTTGGTTTGTGGGTCCAAAATGACATTCTTGCTGGATTCCCTCGCCATCCGAGGGAGAGAAGCCCGATTTCGTTTTCAAGTTTACTGTTTGTTTGTGGGTCCACAAATGACATTTTTGCTGGATTCCCTCGCCATCCGAGGGAGAGAAGCACGATTTCGTTTTCAAGTTTACTGTTCGTTTGTGGGTCCAAAATGACATTTTTGCTGGATTCCCTCGCCATCCGAGGGAGAGAAGCCCGATTTCGTTTTCAAGTTCACTGTTCGTTTGTGGGTCCAAAATGACATTTTTGCTGGATTCCCTCGCCATCCGAGGGAGAGAAGCCCGATTTCGTTTTCAAGTTTACTTCGCTTGTGGGTCCGCAAATGACATTTTTGCTGGATCCTCTCGTCATCCGGAGGAGAGAAGCCCGATTTCGTTTTCAAGTTTACTGTTCGTTTGTGGGTCCAAAATGACATTTTTGCTGGATTCCCTCGCCATCCGAGGGAGAGAAGCCCGATTTCGTTTTCAAGTTAATGTTGGTTTGTGGGTCCAAAATGACATTCTTGCTGGATTCCCTCGCCATCCGAGGGAGAGAAGCCCGATTTCGTTTTCAAGTTAACTGTTGGTTTGCGGGTCCAAAATGGCATTCTTGCTGGATTCCCTCGCCATCCGAGGGAGAGAAGCCCGATTTCGTTTTCAAGTTTACTGTTCGTTTGTAGGTCCACAAATGACATTTTTGCTGGATTCCCTCGCCATCCGAGGGAGAGAAGCCCGATTTCGTTTTCAAGTTTACTGTTCGTTTGTGGGTCCAAAATGACATTTTTGCTGAATTCCCTCGCCATCCGAGGGAGAGAAGCCCGACTTCGTTTTCAAGTTTACTTCGCTTGTGGGTCCGCAAATGACATTTTTGCTGGATCCTCTCGTCATCCGGAGGAGAGAAGCCCGATTTCGTTTTCAAGTTTACTGTTTGTTTGTAGGTCCACAAATGACATTTTTGCTGGATTCCCTCGCCATCCGAGGGAGAGAAGCCCGATTTCGTTTTCAAGATTACTGTTCGTTTGTGGGTCCAAAATGACATTTTTGCTGGATTCCCTCGCCATCCGAGGGAGAGAAGCCCGATTTCGTTTTCAAGTTAACTGTTGGTTTGCGGGTCCAAAATGGCATTTTTGCTGGATTCCCTCGCCATCCGAGGGAGAGAAGCCCGATTTCGTTTTCAAGTTAACTGTTGGTTTGTGGGTCCAAAATCCGATTTCGTTTTCAAGTTAACTGTTGGTTTGTGGGTCCAAAATGACATTCTTGCTGGATTCCCTCGCCATCCGAGGGAGAGAAGCCCGATTTCGTTTTCAAGTTTACTGTTTGTTTGTGGGTCCACAAATGACATTTTTGCTGGATTCCCTCGCCATCCGAGGGAGAGAAGCACGATTTCGTTTTCAAGTTTACTGTTCGTTTGTGGGTCCAAAATGACATTTTTGCTGGATTCCCTCGCCATCCGAGGGAGAGAAACCCGATTTCGTTTTCAAGTTAACTGTTGGTTTGTGGGTCCAAAATGACATTCTTGCTGGATTCCCCTCGCCATCCGAGGGAGAGAAGCCCGATTTCGTTTTCACGTTAACTGTTGGGTTTGCGGGTCCAAAATGGGATTTTTGCAGGATATCCCTCGCCGTCCGAGGGAGAGAAGCCCGATTTCGTTTTCAAGTTTACTATTCGTTTGTAGGCTCCACAAATGACATTTTTGCTGGATTCCCTCGCCATCCGAGGGAGAGAAGCCCGATTTCGTTTTCAAGTTCACTGTTCGTTTGTGGGTCCAAAATGACATTTTTGCTGGATTCCTCGCCATCCGAGGGAGAGAAGCCCGATTTCGTTTTCAAGTTTACTTCGCTCTGTGGGTCCGCAAATGACATTTTTTGCTGGATCCTCTCGTCATCCGGAAGAGAGAAGCCCGATTCGTTTTCAAGTTTACTGTTCGTTTGTGGGTCCACAAAATGACATTTTTGCTGGATTCCCTCGCCATCCGAGAGAGAGAAGCCCGATTTCGTTTTCAAGTTAACTGTTGGTTTGTGGGTCCAAAATGACATTCTTGCTGGATTCCCTCGCCATCCGAGGGAGAGAAGCCCGATTTCGTTTTTCAAGTTAACTGTTGGTTTGCGGGTCCAAAGAATGGGATTTTTTGCAGGATTCCCTCGCCGTCCGAGGGAGAGAAGCCCCGATTCGTTTTCGAGTTTACTATTCGTTTGTAGGTCCACAAATGACACTTTTGCTGGATTCCCTCGCCATCCGAGGGAGAGAAGCCCGATTTCGTTTTCAAGTTTACTGTTCGTTTGTGGGTCCAAAATGACATTTTTGTTGG
>CANAIB010000098.1:0-20959 GCA_947359475.1 Heligmosomoides polygyrus bakeri
ATAGAATTCAACTACGTCGTCCAAATACCTTCCAAAAGGGTTCATTTTTTAAAGAAAAAATTGTGCGCATCACACCGTTGGAGACATGTCCCCAAGCCAACATTCTATGCAGAATTCAATTACGAATTTTATTTTCACAAATATAGTTTCTCAAAATTTTTTTACACTCTTTGAAAGATGATGACTTTGCTCAATGTAAAGATTCTGAAGAACTTGATGGCTAATATGAAAGCTTAAGGAAGCAGAAATTTTCTAACAAATGTCGGTATGGATTGCTCCATGCGTTCGTCTGAGACGTTGCATGTTACACTCGATTGATTGTTTTCGCTTGAATACTTGGATACTTATGAAGCAGAGGGCCCGTGGTGCCGTGGGGTTGCCGCGTTAACATGTTTGCCGGCAACCCCACGGCACCACGGGCCCTTTGCTTCACAAGTACCAATACTTGTTATAATTTCTCCACAATTTCTTTGCGGGATACTGTAGCGTATCGATCGATGCGCATGACTGCGCTGCGCTCTCTTGTACGCCCGCGATGGCATTGACGGCAAGCGTCTCGTGAAGCAGTGGAGAGTAGCGTTGCTTCATGCGATGGACGTCGGTGGGTTCGGTTCTCCTGCGACGCGGCGTTTTTTCATCTCAACTGAGTGGTTGAGATTTGAGGGGTTTTGACGTCTATACAATCTGCTGGCGTTTTTTTGCGCATTGTTGCAGCTGTATGCGCTTAAGCGCTCGAAGAGCGCAGAATCCAGCTGCGGACCCCTCTGAGCGACGAAAGCAGTTTTCACACGAGCAATTTGGATCGATCACACCATGGAGTCCATTTCCTTGCCTGGTAATTTCACCCAGTATAAAGTCATTTCGTAACTGAACCCTCTTTGAACAAGTCGAGTTGTGGAAACAACCGCAGTAAAGCGCTTCACCAGGTAGGCCTTGTTGAATAAGTGACGAAATTTCGGGGGCTAAAGGAGAAGTGCGCCCGAAAGTTTCCGTGCTTCATCGCTAATCGGCGTTAGGACACGCAGCAGACCGGTGCACTGTAATTGTACTTGTGACCCACCTGAGCCAGTTATCGCAAAAAAAATGTCAAAAATCGTCGCTGTTTCGGTAGGATTAGTGGCAGTTCCATATCAACCATACACAGCGAATATCGGGTGCGTAAACGCCGGGTGCGATACTATTAAAACGATCCGTTCGCGGCGGCGTGACGACCGATGCCGCTCAGCGCGACATCCACGCCGGCCGGCCAGTTAACCTCACCGCGCGGGCGACGACCGCTGCCGCGATCGCGATGGATGGCTATTATCGCTCTGGAGGTCTACTTTGCTGCATTTTATTCAACAATTCTAGAGGTCGGGGAAAGCTGAAGAAATTAATGAAACTGGCAGAACCATTAAAGCTGCCATAATAGAACCGTAGTAGTAGAGTGTCATTATAACAGTGGTTTGTTTAGAGAGATACTTGCAAAGCCTTGGAGATTGCTTTCGTGCTTGAGGATACACGGACTGATGGTTTTGAAGCAGCCAAGAGTATAAAATTGCCCTAACTGGAATCGTTTGCTTACATGTCTGAGTGTTATATTCCTCCAAATTAAACTAGCAAGGGCTTCTGCGAGCGCACCAATCCTACGCTGACGAAAAAAAAAGACGGAATCTGTGATGAGCAGCTCGAAACACCCCAGCAGGTCGTCAAGCATTTGAGTCTCAATGAATGGGAAGCTGTTGAGAACTTGAAAAAAACGTGCTGGGAAATAGGGACGGACTATATCTAAATATGCGAAGTGAGGAACTATTGACCTAATTGAGCATGCTACCCTAACACGATTTGATTGAGATATGTACTAGGAAAATCATTGTTTCCTGGTAATATTCGTGGCCAAATACGCATTCATATCGCCTCCACGACATCTCGTAGAAGCAGAATGCGCTGGCGCATCCCAAAGGGGATTGAGTAACGCCGTCCTTTATCCTTTATCTTTCATAAGAGCCCACTTCGACAATTTCATGTTTGTGGACCGACTTGAGTGTACCTTCCTCTACAGCAGTGCTGTTAGGCTGTAAGAGATGTCTTATCAGTTTTGGCTCCTTTCAGAACACCTTAACTCAGCTCACGATGCTCTCTTCCAGACCATCAGACAAGATTCTGTTGCTAACATCGCTTACCACGTAAATCATATGCAGCGGTGTTATTTTCTCAAAATTCTGGATAGCTCGACTGCCTGAAGTCATGGAAGGCGGAGTAGCGTCACGTTGGTTCACGTGCATTATTTCTCTTAAGGTATCTCGTTGTTCAGAAAAATGCAGGCAGTTGTAACCAGTCCTGGCAAGCATAACTGTTGGCGGAGACCTTCAATCCGCGGTTCGCTCAATTTTTGCACAGAGATCCTCAAAGGCCTCGTGGTAGGGTGTTTGCGCTTAAAGAATTAGATTAGAAGTTATGGTGGCGTCTTAATTGGTGCACATTTTCACAGTACCAATGTGCATGAGATGGTATTGAAAACGATTACGTCCCCACCAATCATCTGAAGCTGTTCTCGTGGTGCAGTCTGGCTTTTCTTCTCAGGATTTTTTTTTTGCTGGATAGGTAGGTTTCACAGCTCATCTCCTGTCATTCAGAGATTTCTTTTCTCGAAACGTCTGAATCTAGAAATTAATATTACTGTCTTCTCTCCCAGCTTTTCAACTCCATTCTCCTAGATTAGTTTTGTTGTAAGTCATAACTCATGGACTAAGGCAGTGAAGAAACCTGTAGTACCTATATTTTAAAAAAATGGCGTGATAAATCGAGATATTCAGTATACCTCAAATAAATGGTTAGTTAGAAAGAACGTGCCTCTTGCTATCAAAAGCGCGAAATAATTATTCGGTGACTTGGTGAAAAGGTGAAATTAATTGGTGATGGTGAGAATTCAAACGTAATGGTGAATTATCACCATTACATTTGAATTTCGTATGTGTTTAATTTGCGAATTCAAGAAGACTGACGGAACGTTTCTCACATCCTAATATCATTCATCACATTAGAATTTATATAAGTTGTTGCAACGATGTTTTATTGAGATCAAAACTCTAGCGTCAGGCGGGAATCGAACCCGCACCTTCTGCTGACCGGGCGGGAGTGCTCTGCGCCATTACAGCACCGGCGCTGTTTGATCGAACACAACATCCACACCTCGTGAGACATATGTTCGGTGAAGTGAGAAAGATTTCGTAGTTTTGAACGAACTTAACCAACTGAGCGAACTTTTTTAAAATTTTTATTTTATTTTATTTATTACTTTTTTATATGTGTACAGAATTCATTGCAAGACTCAAACTGAATTCAATCGGACATTAGAAGGTAATGTAACATGGTCTTGTCTGCGCTCTGGCAAGCAAAAGTACGACATGAACTTCTCGTTTCTGCTTTTTGACAATGGCGAGCAAATTTTTATTGTATTTGTAGGCACTTACGGCGGGTGGTAAAAATCCAATGTGGTTGCCACACTGTTTCTACATCAGGATTGTGTCGTGCGATTGTGTTGCTTAGCTGATTTCTTTCTTCTGCTCTTTGTTTAAGTGCAAGAGGTAAGTGCAAAACAATTAATCATTGATAAGTCATATTTCCGTTCCGTCTTCTGGTCCTAAAAAAGCGGAACACGGAAAGGAACGGAAGGACTGAAAACGACCGGTAACCGGAATTCGGAATACGGAAACAGAAATTCCGGACATCCCTGGTTTGCACAAACTGTATGGCGAAAATTGAGGATAGCATGGAGAAAAATCTTCATTGACGCTAGGCTCAAAGATTCTTAATATAAAGCATAGGAAGTATAACACGCAGCAGTGTGCCAGACTTAGGAGACCTGTTGCTTTTTCTGTTCCTGATCCGTAGTCTTATACGCTTGTTAGAAGAAATATTTTTGTGTTTTGTCTTGAAAGTATATTTTTAATCTCAACAGAAAAAGAGGCTTCGAAGGCCAAATGTGATATAACACGCGATGTATCCGCAACAGGCGCACTAGACCGCCAGAGGAGTGATAATTAGATAAGACAAACAATTATTGGGTGAGACAAGACTCAGCGATCGATTTCTGCCAAATCTTATGTAATCCGACTTCTCTTCTATTTCTTGTTGAGATAACTAAAACCTCTTGCAACGATAGCTAAGCTTTTATTTTTATTTTTGTTGAATAAGATTCTAAAGAATGAACATGCTATCATTTTTACTAATCTATAAATCTTCTTTGGAGTGTGCTTTGCGGGCCACATTGTATTCATCATGTGTGTGGCTCGTTTGGTCGTCTTCGACCACTTCTGCTGCTGTCACTATCTGGGTCTGCGGGGCGACGGTAAATGGCTCCGACTTTCCGATGTCGTTCCGCCCTATCGTGCCTATCTCACTACTGCTCACCTCGCCACATGCTTCCAGATACGATGACCTCGTACCTCAGCGGTGCCACCGCTGGTCTTCGATTCACCAAGGACTACGTGGTCGCTGCCTGTGCCTATTTGCTCGCTAGCAAGACACATAGGTAAATAAGCAATTTCCAAACGAATACACTGCCGGCAATCGCTGAGCACCGCAGTGACCAGTGCTGCGCTGAGTTCGTCTTTTTTTCTGTTTTATTACCTGCCCTTCCACTGGGAAGGTGTGACTACATATTGTTGGGTAAGTTTTGCGAACGGTCGCTGCCGTGACCTTGCGATAAGAGTTCGTCATGTCATCGACTTTTCGCTTTGGTGTCATTGGAATCAAACCTGTAGTTCAGCGCAATGCCTACTCTAACACCTCTGGAACCAGTGACACGGCTTAGTCCACTGGTTGTTCGGATACTGGGTCAGAATCCAGGACCATTCACCTTACAAGGTACTAACACCTATCTCGTCGGAAGTGGAAAGAGGTTGGTTAGCTTCCTAGTGGGTATTCCTGTTACTCCTACATATGTCATAAAAGAAGTTTACATAACAGGAAGATACTGATCGACGCTGGTGAACCGAATATTCCACAGTATATCAGTTCACTGCAATCTGCACTTGCGGTAAGTAGAGCTGACATTGCACTTCAGTAATTTCTGCGACGGCGCGTAATGTTTTATTCTATCAATAAAAATAATAAAAATAAGTGGAAGTCTATCAATTACGTTTATTTCTTCAGTCTATTTGTTAGGTTGGCGCAAAGTTTCTGTCCGTAAAAGCGCGTGATTTCGAAGTTTCACTTTTCTTTAACAAAACAAATCGTCCATCATCATCAACAATATAATCGCCGTTAGTGTCGGCAATAGCAAGCCATTTCTTAGGCAAGGTTTCAATGTCCTTTCTCCAGAAGGGGTGAGGCTGAGAGTCAAAAAAGGGGGAAATCTCATTTTTCGTATTTATCGAACTGTTTCTCGAGCAGGTGCTGCTTGAGGGCTCTGAAGAGGTAATAGTCTGACGGCGCTTTGTCAGGACTGTACGCTGGATGAGGCAGTGTCGCCCAGCCAATATTCTCTAGGAAATCGCGAGTTAACTCCGCCGTGTACGGTCTCGCGTTGTCATGGAAGAATGCGACTTCGAGACGTTTCGGTCGCTTTGTCCTTGGAGCGTCAGCCAGTTTCTGGAGGTGTTTTGCGTAGACGTTAACGGTGCAGTTGTGGTCCAAGAGCTCATGTCTTGTGAATCCCAGAAAACCGAGAAGAGAATCTTTGATTCCTTTTTCATTCTTTATAAAAAAAAATCTTGCGATTCACTGACGGTGCGTTCGATAGTCGTGTCGAGCCTAAATGCAGTGTTGGTCCGATCGGCCGCGTCCCTCAAACTGGTGTCAAGTTTTTGCTCGTAGAGGCAAATTACTCGTTGTTGACGCTGATCAATTTTATTTAAAGATGGCTCACAGGTTCGCTCACGCGCACTTATGTACCCGTCTCTTGGAAGCTTCTAGAATTTGTTATGCAATATTGCAGACCCCAAGAATTTCTCAAAGTGTCCTCAAGAAATTTCGATTAAACCCAAATTTGTACAAAAATTATGCAACAACCTAATATTTATCTATCGATTCCATCTGTTCTGCCCGTTCCACTCTATTCTATGTTCTGTTCTGTTCTATGTAATTTATAATCTATAAATAATAGATGAGGAGAAAGGGTGACAGGGTCGATCGATACCCATTTGGTATGCGCCACATATTCTACTTCTACGGGAGATCCTGAGCTGGACCCAAACCAAGAACACTTGATTTATAGTGCCAGGCAGCGAGCTCCTCCCACTGCACTGTCACGACCCCAGTCTAAATTCTGAGTTCGACCCTGTTCCCGTTGTAGTCCGCTCTATTCTATTGCATTCCACTCTAGTCCATTCTATTCTATTACTAATCTAATCTTCTTACCTAGCGTACTATTGTGCTATTTCTTTTGAGCCTGGCATGGCTAAACCTTCATTTCGACTGTCGATTCTGGTTACCTAACATTTCTCACAATGAATGTGGCCAGAACTATTGACTGAAGATGGATCAAATTTGGATGGTGGCTAAATCTTCCAATGAAAAGTGAAACCTGATGTCTCAACCAAAATCATAGGTTTTAATTCACAATGAAAAGTTATCTGTTACGCTATGACCGGCTAGCCATACGCATAACCACTATCAACTGCGGCTTCGATATCATTTGGCATCTAATATTAGCGTATTATCTATCATCGCTCCTCGAAAAGTGTGTTCTGATGTGACATGTTTATGAAGCACGCAAAGTCTTAACTGTAGAAGCATCTCATCAGGTTGAGAAATTGTGCTCTCTTCAGATCAACGTTTCCCGATTTGATACTGTTTAGGAGAACCAAGGTGAAATCGACGCGATCATCATAACACATTGGCACTATGACCATGTTGGCGGCATTCCGAGCGTTTTGAAAGAAATTGTTGGCCACGAGGTAGAGCCAGATTAGCTACACCTTCTTTGTTAGATATTATCAGATGCAATTAACTGGTCATTTCAATATTCTTGTGATTCAAGGTGCCCGTTTACAAGTTTCAACGCGGAAGCAAGGAAGATCCATCACAATTTCACTACATCGATGAAGGGTATGAGGTCAAAGTGGAAGGATCAACGCTGAGGTTTAGCCGTTGTAGTAGCGTTTTTCTTTCTTATCTTTATCAGGGGCGCGGCTGTCGCGTGCACACCGAATTAATGTTCTTGGTTCGGGTCCCATCTAAGACGAGGCCTCGCTGTGATCGATGAAATGTTAGTAGGCGTGTTTGGGAGGAACAAACCAGTGCCCACGTAAATACGTGCGCGCGCTGATGTATGAAACGTGGCAAAGGCTCTGGGCAAGCGGATCGGTGGCTCAGCAGGGTACGATGCTGCTTCACAGCTGCTAGGCTGGATGTTCGACTCCCGTGCTACGCACTATTTTGCATTTCTTATGACCGCTGCCTCCTTTATAAATTTGCTTTCTACACATCTCCTACACATTTATTTCACTCTAAATTGTTAAGTAAGGGTCAGATTCGTGATCAACAATCCAGGTAACCTCTATAGACGGAGTTTGGGCGAAAACAGTGACCATGACTTCAGTCAACCTTACCTACTGTAACTTACCGTACTCCAGCATAATACGAAAAGCGGATGTCAGATTCGTGATCAGCACCCCAGACAGGGTCAAGCGTAGGGTTCGATTTTTGCCGAAAATTTACGACCCCCCCCCCCCAAAGTGCGGATCTGGAACGACCCCTCCTTGTCTAGGTCACAGTTTTATTTCTTATCTGTGCTGGATTTTCCAAATTTTTATGCGATTATTGTACCCGCTAATACATGTAGGTTCTTTTTTCCAAGTGCAGCATCGACAGTGTGGAAATTCGTTCATAGAAGAAGTCATATTAATTTCTTGATTAGATTATTTGTTAGAAAAAACGTTGATAAAAGTATTGAGTATGTAATATTTTGCTAATAATATTTTGATTGTTCTACAGTTAAAAATAAAGCACCTTTACGAGCAGTTCTCGAATTAATCTATGCGAGTTCAACTTTTCAGATTTTCCAAGGTCCTCATGGGCACGACATATTTTTTACCTGAAAGAGCAGCATCTGCATTGCAAATTATACTACATAAAATTCTGAGTGTTAATTGCCAATGCTGACTTAAGTGCTCTTGGCAGCGATCTTCGATATGATTAGTGAAGACTGTATTCAAAATTCTCGTTTTTCTTGAAAATAAAATTATTTTCTACCTGAAATAGACCACCTGTCTAGTTGAAGTTTTGTCACAAAAAGTGAAAAAAGTGAAAAAAAAAGTGAAAAAACAGTGAAAAAATCATGGTTTTCTGAGTCGAACAAGTAGGATCGACCTCTGGTCAATAGTGCACCGACATCACTGGAGCGACCAAATTTGACGTTCACAAAATTTATCATAATTAGGTGAGTTTTTCAAAATTAAAAAAAAGCCAATAACATTTTGAAAACTAGAGGAAATATCCTTCCTGCCGCATAAGAAACAGCTTTCAGGAGTGTGGTTTTCAGGGGCTAGTAGGATTAATATTTTGACGGAAAAGATTGAAAAGATTTTGAATAATTAACCATAAGTCGGTAAGTTTTTCGAATTTTTAAAAAGCCAAAAACTTTGTGGAAATCACAAAAATGAGCTTTCAAGCCGTATATGAATCTTCCTTGAGGAAGGGTGTCTTCATGCGGGGCGGGGAGCTTGGTTTTTCGGTCGATTTTTGCGAAAATACTTGGCAAAAATCGAACCCCCTCCGCCCCGCATGAAGATCCCTTTTTTCAAAACTAATTCATACATTGTAAGAAAGCGCATTTCCCGTAATTCTCAAAAAGTTTTTGGCTTTTTTGAATTTCCAAAAGCTTACCGAGTTATGATCGTTTTTGTGAAGTATTTCCTTAGACTCTTGTCGACTCTGCTCCGACTTCATTGGAAGAATTTCACAAAAATGTTCATAACTCTGTAAGTTTTTCGAAATTAAAAAAAGCCAAGAACTTTTTAAACACTAGAGAAAACGTGCTTTCTTACCATTTAAAAAGCTAGTTTCAAAAAATGCATCTTCATGCACGGCCGGGGGGGGGTCGATGTTTGGCAAGTATTTTCGCAAAAATCGAACCCCTCGCCCAGCATGAAGATCCCTTTTTTGAAAACTGATTCATATATGGTTAGAAAGCACATTTATTGTTGTTTTCAAAAAGTTCTTGGCTTTTTTGAATTTCGAAAAACTAACCGAGTTATGACCATTTTTGTGAAATTCTTCCAATGAAGTCGGGGCAGAGTCGGCCAGAGTCTAAGGAAAATTCTTCACAAAAATGATCATAACTCGGTAAGTTTTTGGAATTTCAAAAAAGCCAAAAACTTTTTGAAAACCACGGGAAATGCGCTTCTTTACAATATATGAATTCGTTTATAAAAAAGGGATCTTCATGCGGGGCGGAGGGGTTCGATTATTGGCAAATAATTTCGTAAAAATCGACCAACCTCGCCGCCCCGTATGAAGACACCCTTCCTCAAGAAAGATTCACATACTGTTTGAAAGCACATTTATTGTAGTTTCCAAAAAGTTTTTGGCTTTTTAAAAATTCGAAAAACCTACCGAGTTATGGTCAATTATTTAAAATCTTTTCAATTTTTTTTGGTCAAAAGATAAATCCTACCCGCCCCGCATGAAGACCTCATTCCTGAAAGCTGCTTGTTATACGGCAGAAAGGATATTTCCTCTAGTTTTCAAAAAGTTATTGGGGTTTTTCAAATTTTGAAAAACTTACCGAATTATGATAAATTTTGTGAACGTCAAATTTGGTCGATCCATTGACGTCGGTGCACTATTGACCAGGGGTCGATTCTAGTTGTTCGACTCAGAAAACCGTGATTTTTCACTGTGTACTCACCAAGGCTTGAAACTTTTTGTGACAAAACTTCAACTACACAGGTGGTCTGTTTCAGGTAGAAAATAATTTTATTTTCAAGAAAAACGAGAATTTTGAACACAATCTTCACTAATCATATCGAAGATCGCTGCGAATAAGCATGATTTTTTACTGTACAATGATCACGAATTACAATGTCATATAGTACAATTTCACTTTCTGAGCTGCTTTCCTTCAGAAGGCAGAATTTTTTTTTTCGCGAGAAGTCCATCCTTCAGTTGCGACCGATGATATCGGAAGACGCAATAGCGGTACGTAAACTGCCATAACTCGGAGATTTTTGGGGCCTTTGAAAAATTCGTAAAGCTTTAAGAAAGGTGGATTTTATGCTTTAAAAACCAGGTTCTAAAAATAGAAACTTCCACGTGATTAGGGTGGTCGATATTTTTTTTCGTAAATGGTGCCAACCGCCGATTGGAAGTCCTGATCATTCTGAAGACCATTTCAAAAAACATATTTTTATCACTTTGTGTCAAGAAGAGTTTGGAATTTTATAAGGTGCAATATCACTTTCTTATGCTGTTTCCTGCAGAAGAGAGAAAATTATTTTCGTGGCAAGTCCATCCTTCGGTTTCCATTCCATCAGCGATTTGAAGAGCACATCAAAAATTTTGTAATGAAAGCACTTAAGTCATCTTTTGTGTCATTAACATTTGAAATTTATACAACACAAATTTGGACGTAGACGGCGCTCTTTGGGAAGAAAACTGTCGTGTGCATGGCATAGTCTAAAAATCTGAAAAAAGAAAACCTCGAGAATAAAATCGAGATCTGCCGGCGGAAAAACTTTATTTTCAGTTATAGACCAATCAGCACTGAAAAGTTTTTGATATTCATTTCTCTATTCGTAACTTCAGGAAACGAAGGTGCACGTGGGTCCTTACATTGTCGTAGCCACACCTGAAAAAGTTACTTAATAAGAGATACAAGCATCACCTGAAAGCCTGAAAAATGCGAGAGAATCCTCTGCCAAAACCGGGAGAGTACAACCCCCCCCCCAAAGCGGCGTCACAGTACGACCCCCCCCCCCTTCGATTCTCGAACCTTAAGGCCGCCACAGACTTCTGCGGCGCCGCTGCCCTATGCTTAACCATAGGGCAGAGACGCAGAGCTCGCCTCCAGCGGCGCCGCTGAGCGGCGTCGCTGGCCGGCCGGCGGCACCGGCGGCACCGGCGGCGCCGCCCAGCGGCACCGGCGGCGTCGCTGGCGGAAATGACTTGAATCATTCCACCCGGCGGCGCCGCTCCAGCGTCTGTCTGTCTGCGCTCTGCGCTCTGCCCTTTCGCGGCGGGATCCAGAGCGGAGACGGTCGATGCGGGCGCGCGATCGTCATCGGGGCGCGTTATTGTTAAGCACCAGTCGGTCCCCACTAGAAACAGTACAGTACCTCGCCGTCACCGCTCCCACTGATGATGAGTCAAGCCGCTCAGCGGCGACACCGGCGGCGTCGCCCAGCGGCACCGCTGAGCGGCGCCGCCGAGCGGCGCCGCAGAAGTCTGTGGCCGCCTTTAGGCTTGACCCTGACCCCAAATAACCCCCCTAGACGAAGTCGGGCGAAAACTTTTTTCAACCTCTGCTCGACATCTGGAGTCGCGAAACGACATTAGTGCCGATTTTCATTTATGAACAAGCTTAGTATGTATATTGTTAAGGTTAGAGGTGCCTACCAAATCAAATCAAATGAATCAAATTTGTTGCTTTCCACGCATGTTATAATGCAATACCGATGGAGAATAGCGTGCACTGTCCTCCTTTATTGTCTACAGTCACAGTAAGTTATATGAGAAATCGGTAGATACTCATGTTTATCTACCCTTCGTTTAGCTTCGTGAAGACGCCTGGTCATACGTGCGACCACGCTTCGCTGTGGTTAGCGGAGGAAGGCACATTATTCAGGTTGGTCTTCTGAATTCGCTGTGTAGCTCCCATTAAATTATTTTTGCAGTGGTGATTGTATTCTTGGCGAAGGAACGACAGTGTTCGAGGATCTCTATGATTACATGAACAGTCTCGAGAAAATCAAAGGAATGAAGCCAAAGCGAATCTACCCCGGTAAGTGTTGTCAGATCACACTTTCCTGAATTCATTTTGAATGCAGTTACAAATCGCTCAGTTTCCGCCGTTGTTCCGGTAGAGTGCCGCTTTCCTTCAATCTGTGTTTTAGTTTACCTTGGCAGCTGCAAGCCATCCAAGTTGTCTGCATGGGAACTGTGCGATGGGTTACAGTAGCGTGCGGAACATAAGCGTTTTTAAAATGATACATAACTCTGGGTAAGATTCGTAAAGCCTTCGGAAATTGTTATTTGTGAAGGTGAACGCTTCATATTTAACACACTTATTCTTATTGAATGAAATCGGAAATTTAGGGCGGAAGACTTTTCTTAATAAAGTTTTGCAATTGGCCATGCTTTAGATTAACTTCAAGTAGCTGTAGAATGCTTTCAGCTCATTACTTCTTCAGCAACCCCTGGTCGATAACTTCATTACAAAATGCGCGTGTTTTAATGTAGGTTCATTGCTGCCTGAATTGATCTCTTCGACTATCCTCTATTTTAAGTGGTCTAATATTCGTTATCGAGGTAACTTTTGTACACCATGTGTTTTTCTAGCTTATTCCGCAAGGTAATAATGACCTTCTTATCGGAAATTTGGCTTCGTCGTTTAATTCGAAGCGGATAATTGTAAGAGATCCTCTTTGCACCTCGGAGGCGCGGTTGTTCTCGGTGTAATTGAATTGAAAGGTGATTTGATTATTGCTTTCGTAGACGACCTTATTTGAGCTCAACTGCTTTTCAAACAGTAATGAATAGTAGTTGAGTAATCCCGGTCTTTCCTTGATCTTTCTGTGGCTGTATGTACATACTCGGTGGAGAGGTGTTCCTTACACTGCTTTCAGAAAGGGGCGGAGCAAAGGGCGCGCCGAGGACGAGATGTCTGGGTCCCCGCCATCACATGGAGGCATCGCATTTCTAATCACTTCCCTTGACCTGGCGGCTCTATCCTGAAAAGATTTCGTTCTTGAGGCAAGAGCCAGAATCTTGAACACCACATTTGGAGAAAATCACTTTTCAGCTGCAGCGCCAAGGCTTTCCTCTTGTCCCGCCACATTGCGCAGTACTAAGGCATCGTCTGCGTTTTCCGGCAAATAGTACGATACACGTAGTGGGATATACCAGTGGTAATAGTTTGTCGTGGTATAGGAATGTGGGATCAGTCCTGTCGTTCCGGCGTAGTGCTCCGTGAGGGCGAGGGTGGCGAGGTGTTGGGCAGCGGGTCGTCGTTGTCGCTCCGCTTCTCGTCCGCGCACGCCTCTGCAATCAGCGCTTCGATCTCTGAGGCAAGAGCTGAAGACTTCACGTTGTATTGATAGAACTCTTGTCTCATGAGGCTTTGTGAGGCTTAGGTTCCTTACACCTCCCTCCTTTCCAAAATACGTCCGTCCTCGGACGTAATGAGCCGGGCGACATATCGCACGGCTGAGAGAAGGCGGAGAAGTTGAAACTCACCGCTTGGTTGTGGAAATGGGCTTACAGGAAGAGATCCAGCAGCTATGATGTGCTGACGACCACGTCATGTTCCTCGGCCCACGCGATAACTCCTCCCCAATTTTGCAACGTCCGAAGAGCATCCACCTTTCCGAGGACGAACTGACCGTGTTTGCAGCATGTAAGGATGACGTTCAGGCGAATGCGGTCGTCCAGGAACGAGATATGTCATGACAACAACGCGATCATCCACTAGAAAGTTCTTCAACATAAGGAGAATTGTTTGGTTCTTTAAAATGAGACGACGTTGAGCCGGTTTTGCGCAAAATTTCAGATAAGCCTTCAATGTGGAGATCACCAATTCCTGACCAAAATCACCCATAGTCTCTAGTTGTGGTGAAAATTTAAAGAATTCTCCTCGTTACCTCAACTGTCTCTACAACCGAACTGGCTAAGAATGATTTTGGAGTTCCCCATTAAATGCGCTCCCCAATCGTCTCCTATCAACTGTTAGGTTTTTGGACGACGTCACGCCAATTAACGAACCTGCGAACTGTGGTGTGGTTTCGCGCGCCGCAAACTCGTCCAAATCGAGCGGCGAGGGTAGGGCGGGAAGTGGGCGGCGGGCAGGATCGTGTGGGGAGCGAATGCCCACCCCCTCCCCCCTCCCCATATGTACTCTTCCATATGTGTGAAAGCACTTACTGTAATGTTTCGATGAGAACTCAAAAATGTGGTGTGCAAAATTTTTTTATGCAAAACGTTCTCTTCCTTTAACGGTGACAATCACCGTTAAAGGAAGAGAACGTTTTGCATAAAAAATAGTGTGGCTTGATGTTCGAAAAAAAATAAAAAAGGAAAAAGGAGCTGTTTCCTTCCACAGAATTGCCTGGGATGCCGATGTCAAACGACGCCCTATAGTTTCGAAACGCACTGTGCGGAATATTATAGCAGTGCGTGTGAACGAAAACGCAAAGAAAACCCGATGTTTATGATTTCTCGTCGTTATCAGTTTTTCATAGTTATCAAAGATCCTAGTGCACGGTTTGTTCAATAAAATTTTAGGTCACGGGCCGGTGGTAGAAAAATGCGAAGAGAAAGTTAACGAATACGTGCGTCATCGACTGAAGAGGGAGAACGAGATCGTTGAAGCATTGCGTAAACTTGGGGAAGCGACCAGCATGGACATTACCATCATGGTTTACACGGTACTGCACTATTTTTGAATTACCGCAAGAGTTTTGGAAACTGCTGTTCCCGTTTATTGACGTGGACAGGATCGTGAGTTCTACATCTAGGGCAATCGCTCCGCTCAGTTTTTAAAGCAGCGCTTCTTTTTTGCTCGTCATTGCATGTGCAATAGAAAATGTTATACTTCGGCGACGCTGTGTTACCAACACAGCGTCGCCGAAGCATAATATACGCCTAAGTTTGTATATTTGTAGGCGACAAATCTCCGTTCCTGCAGCCGCGAATATTTTCCTCTTATTAGCTGCTTGCTAGCGGCGCCGCAAACATAGTGCTTTGCCTTGCGTCTTGCGCTTTTATTCTTCACTTGACCAAGGGTCTGACAAATAGTTTCTGACCAAGAAGGAGAGGAAGTTTTCTGTGCTCTTGGAATTTTTAAAAAAGGATCAAGAGTTCACCGAAACTGAGTATAGGAACTAATCGCAGAATTATTAAGGATTCTCCGTTATCTGTTCGTCTGGCTGCTCTTAACAATGTGAAGCTTCACTTGAACAAACTGATCAAGGACAAGCGCGTCGAAGTTGCATCTTCCGGCATGTATCGCTTGATCCAGTGATGGCCGGACAACAAAGTTGTCTTTTGCTGATGACTACACTACCATTGGCGTCGCACGGTCAAAAACACGCTGCGACAGATTAATCCGTCGAGACCGTCGCATGCTCACAACTCCACATCGAGGTATTCTGAGAAAAGATAAGCAACACTCGATTCGTCTCTTCGAGGTACATCTTTGTAAACATCTTGACCAGACCACCTGCATTTCGTTGTGGTTGGCCCAAAATTAACTGCAGCAGATTTCTCGATTGGAGCGCCTCATTTTCCAAAACACGCCAAAGTTCGGAGTCTCTCAACCGTGCAGAATGTATGCAGAATCGGCAGAATCAGTCGAGTAGGCGAAGGCATTTGCATAGTGCTTATTTCTTCGCCAAAAGGGTCTCATAAAGGTACTTAGAACAATTGAAATCGCCAAGATTATATCGCAACCTTTAGGAAACCATTCAGTGTTTTATGTAAAACTACGGGCTGGCCTACTTTGGTGGTACTCTATACTGTCATGGCGTGTCTGGAGTGCCCCGAGCACAATGCCCGTAAAATCAACACAGAAGTGTGGGCGGTCCGGGTTCGATGATTCATCCGTTTTTCACATCAGAAACTTTGGAACTCAAGTAGCAGCAGGCCTGTCTATGTGTTCTAAAAGCATGCAGCTTGAATCTGAATGGAAAGGAGTGCGCCATTTCACTCGAGCTTAACGTGAGCGCAACAATTTACCGCGCATGCGTCTTCGAACGGCAATTACCCTATGAGGTTAAACGTTTTGTGCTGGAGATCTTATCTGCTTGTGGTCGACATGTTTGGAAGCAATTGTCTTCTCATAATTGCCTGTCGCGTTCGTCTGAACTTCAGAGAACTTTTTCTGAGCACCACCTAAGTAGGCTAGCTGAAGGTTTTACATAAAACAGTGTACAGTCTTAAAGGCCTCAGAATAATCTTGGAAATTTCAGTTGTCCTAAATTCCTTCGTTAACTCCTTTTTGCTGAGATAGGAGCATTGCGCAAACGCTTTCGCCCACTCAATTCTGTCGATTCTACGTGCATTGTACACAGAGCCGTCCAGGGCACTCCTGACAGTATGGGACACCGGCAAGGCAGAACCATGGTAGGGAATTACCGATTGGGAAATGAGGTGCTTCAATCGGAAAAACCCTGCCCCAGTCATTCTTCAACCACTCACGGCGAAGTTCCTGTAGTCTTGAAAGTCGAATGCACAAGTGTGTAGACCTCGAAGGGACGATCTGAATGTTGCTTACCTTTCTCACAGTACCTTGATTTGGAGGAGAAGCTATGAGCGGATTAGTCCGCCGCAACTCGTTTTTCGTTCAACATGCGGCGCGAGAGGCAGATTTTGCTACCTATTATTACTTTATTCTAATTTCTGCGCAGTGGACTTGCTGCTCCTCAGCAGTGCCTACTCCTTGTTTCATATTATGATGTTGTAGTGGTACATTATGCGATAAACTTGAGGTATTATTTGAGATGATTTTGTTCTGACAACTGGTTCGCTCGGATTTCTCTCGAATTCCTTTGTACCATCATAACACGCATTTTGATTTGCACCTATCTCATCACCGTTTCACACGAATTTTAACTACAACCAAGGTTTTGCAAGAGCGTTCGATATAAGCGGTGAATTACTACTACTAACCATGAAGGGGTTTCAACTTCACGTGGAACTTTGGATGGAAGCTCGGGTAGATGAGCACGGCTTGCTGATGACAGCTATGTAAATTAAAACTGCAAAATACATGTCCTGAACGAGATCGCCTGCTAACCTTTACCGTGAGAGACTGTGGGTTGGTTCTATTGGCCAAAAATTAGTCTCAACATGGAATTAGTCAAATTTGGTTTACCAAGTAGCCTGATTCGCAGTTTTAGGCGAAACCAACGGCCCTGCTCTCACCACTATACTCATCCATGCTTACAATCACCTAACGTAATCGGCCAGAAATTCACACGCGTATACGTGATTGGCGATCAGCACAACAAATAACCCCCATACACGAAGAGTTGCTGAAATCGGTGCTGCTGACCCCTCCATCATCCTCGCTTTCTCGTACCTGCCTTCAACCTATCGTAAGCGACTTCGGAGACCTCAGGAGTTATGAAACTATACAAGCCCGCGGAGTGTTTTATGTCCGTATATTTTCCAGCGTTTTTTGAGTACCGAAGGTACAAACTATATCGTGTTTATAAAATCATCCTGGTGGGTTTGTTACCTTTTCAAATGTTTCTTCAATTTTGTTAATTTGAACCGTTTCACCGCCGTCCTCCGAGAGGAAGCGTTGTGTCTTCATTAACATATATGTCGGCTCCCCTGCTTCATTTGTTTTTCATCTTTAGAGATGTGATGGAATCGGGGAATTGGCCTTGCAGCACGCCTGCGTACTCTTCGCCCTATGTTCGGGTGCAGAGTCCTGTTGGAACGTCCAATGGGCATCACCGAAGTGCTACTCTACCCAAGGAAAAACTACGGACTATACCTTTGTCATTCTCGAATTTCGAATAAATTCGAATTTCGAACATTCGAATATTCGACTATTCGAAGAAAGTCCAATATTCGAATTATTCGTTTATTCGAAAATTCGAGAATGTCCAATATTCGAATTATTCGTTTATTTGAATATTCGAGAAAGTCCATTATTCGAATGTTCGTTTATTCGAATATTCGAGAAAGTCCAATATTCGAATGTTCGTTTATTCGAATATTCGAAGACTTCGAATTTCGAATATTCGAATATTCTTTATCAATCCCTTAACAAGTTAATGGCACTCCTCTTCGAAAACAAGGGAATTGTGACCTTTTGATAAGAACGATGTATTGTTTCGCGCGTCATTCAAAGTGGTCCAATTGTGTGTATGCAATCTGACAAGGGAAGGGTCTGGAGCGTATGTCTGAAAGGGGAGAGTGAGTCATATAGGGGGGGGGGGAATCCCCACCCCTCAATTGTACAAAAATGTGTTTATTTTTTGCCAAGTCGTTAAACACAAGGAGTAGGGAGTCCGTTACAATAGAATTCGTGGGTCTTGTACGCCCGTGATGCTCTGTCGGCAAGTGGCTCGGAGCGCAGCGGATAGAGACGTTGTTTTATGGGTGGGAGGTTGGGGGTTCGATTCTCCTGCTCTGCTGCATTTTTGCATTCCACATGTTTGGTTGAGAGTTAAACGATTCTGACATCTATACCATTTTCAGATGTTTTTTGCCTACTTTTCCAGTTGTACGCCGTGGAAAGTAAATTTCTTGCCACTTGTTTATTACTGACCGATTTGTTAACCACAAGGCAATGAGAAAGCTACTCAACGATGTATAAACCTTTAACACCAGTAATGCACAGGCCCAATGTGTATGAAACAGAAGCGCTGGTCTCAATTGGACAGCGTATAAAAGCTACAGGCTCCTCACAGGTATACCAGCGACACCACCTTCAATGTCATTATGACAGATCCTTCTCCTTCAGCTACTCGCAGCTTCCCGCAGCTTCGACATCTACCTTCAGGATGTTGTCCTTTTTTTACAGGTCAAAAGGAGGGTTGTGCACAATGACGTCAGAGTGAAATCGTTCCACCCGAAAAAGTCGTATGCCCACTGCTTGCTTGCCTCTCCACGTCTATCAGTTCATCTTGCGGATCCCAATCTTCTTCTTTCACTACCTTCCAGCTGTTCGTCTTCGTCAACTTCAAGTTGACGTGCTTCGAAGTCCTTGAGCATGCTGGCCATCCGTTCGGCCTGCTTGATTTCTTCCCTCGAAGATTCCTTGTCTAAAGTGGGCCACACTTCAGCGTAAGGAGGTGGATCACCACTCGACCGTCGGCGGACATTGTTGGTGTTAGGTGCTAGAAAACCTTCAGCTATCTCTGATTTCCAGGTGAAGGCAGACATGAGGGGAAGAGTGTATCGATGCCGTTTAGCTTAATTTGCGGGATCCGTACACCTCGTTTCTTCATTTGAACGCCGAGCAGGTTGGTTTTTCCCGGGGTCATCGGTCCATCTAGAGAAGCAAACTGTGAGGAGACTGTAGCCTCTATACGCCGTCCGTATTACGAACAGTACTTCTTCTTCATGCACGTTGTGCCTGTGTATCACTGATGTTGAACGTTTATACATCATTATAAATCATCAACTTAATAAGCTCGATCTTAACAGACTACTATTTCACTGATCTTGACGTTGCATATCACCCCCAAATTTTTAGTTTCTCCAGTAAAACGTCCTCGCCATGGATTGTGGAAATGTAGGTCGTAAAAACAATGAGTGCTCGAGCCTTTTCTGTAGTTTTTTTCTTTTTCGATGCTTTCTGAGTCTTCGTACGTTCCGAGTGTTCCATAGAGGAGAACGTTTTAGTTGCTAATGATGTATGCATTATTCTTTTCTTCCTTGTTTTTGTTTCTTCGTTGCGTTAGCGTTTTACATACTCACCGCTAAAGTTCTTGAAAGTTTGAAGACTCTCATCATTGGAAGATCCGTAAATTTTCCATGGATTCAAGTGTGACCAGACAGCCTCCCTTTTTTGTTAAGATAATTTAGGACTGCTATACTCACCATCAGATTAGCCCAGTTATTCTCAAGGTGCTTAGTGCTGAAGGCCTGTTAATCTAGTATTTTAGTTTTTTTTACGGAGTTGAAACATCCTGTTATTAATTCGATTACGACTGGCAGCTATCTACAATACCAGCCCTATCTTTTGTCCATTCGGCGCAAAACTGCGTTTTTTTGCGCCGTTTTGGGCGAGAAAGCGCCGCTTTGTAATAACTTGCTTCAAAAGCAACCATTTTTGAAAAGAATGTCATATTCGTAATGGTGATCGAATTTCCTATCCGATGATGTGCAAACTAGGCGTCCAATTTTTAGTTGAAAATCGTGTAAACTGATGGTTACTGTATTGGACCAAGGAGTACGGTCGGTTTACGGCCTCTCCCTGCTCCCTCGAGATAATTACCTCCTGAGGACCTTTTTGCTTTGGGGGCAGTCTGGTGGAAGATTCTACACCGTATTCTACAGGTTCTACTGATCGTGGTCAGCACTCAACAAACGTCTTTCCAACGATTCCGCAGGATTCAACACTAGGCAGAAGACCCGTAGTAGGCCTAAACATTCTCAGACGACTGTCTGTCAGTTGTCTGGAGTGGAGTTTCTTCAAAAAGTTCGAAGTTGGGGCTCGAGCAGGACTGTACTTTGCCTGTGGATTCCAACCACAGAATGACAACACGAACTGAAACCTAAGAAAAGGAAAGGCAGCCTTCGGAAAACCAACGTGAATAACCTATGAAAGTGTTTAGTTTGCGCCGAATGTTTTCACTTGCCTATTCCCGCTCCTTGGCAGCACTGAACCAGTACTACAATACTAGTCGGGGTTTTGTACTTTTTCAAACAAACGTAACCTGAAATCCTTCTTTCATCTGTTTTAGAAGTGAGCAGATCGTGTCCTAAGATCCGTTGAAAGCTGGACACACTTCCCAGTTAGTTCAGAAGCACTTTTTATCGGCTTTAGTCAAATGTTTCTCGGTTAGCAACGTGTCTTACTGGAATAAATTCCACAGAGTTGATAGAAGTATTGCTCCTTCGAACTGTCACTAAACCCTGAGCTTGCATATTGGAAGAACAGGCGTAATTCGTCACCTCGAATCCACTCCGTGACACCTCGAATGTCAGGGTTTCATCTGCTGAGCTTGCATATTCTTCACTTTCGAAGCGACTAAAACCATTTTGTGGTAAGAGGTAGAATGCCCAGCTTTCTCTGATCCACAGTAGGCTTGTAGGGGCTCACCACAATGGCGATAGGACAAAACTAGTTGCTTCG
>CANAIB010000099.1:0-20637 GCA_947359475.1 Heligmosomoides polygyrus bakeri
GTATTAGAGTACAAATTGCCACCACAAGTTATTAAATTGGAAAAAAGTCTCTTCACACTTCGAAAAGTTTTTACCGTTCTCCTTGTAAACACAATAGCCAGTTCCCAACTTCTCTCTTCTTGAAACCTCGGCATGGTGAGTTAGTTTGTTGTCAGTATGCTGTGCCAAACGAGGTTTTTAGGTGGATCTTTATTATTGCGGCCTGACGTTTCGACTTTCCGTCGTCTTCAGAGGCCTGAAAGTGGAGCAACAGGCTTATATTTGCGCTCTACTCCACCAAGCGCCTTAGCCGCCCTAGCATTTTCGACCCACTCCCGGAGTCACTACAGAGAGCCCGAATGTAAGAGACGAACTCACGCATAGGATCCACCGTAGGGGCTGGTATTCGCCTCTACTGGTCTTCTAGCGTGGGCGAATACCAGCCCCTACGGTGGATCCTATGCGTGAGTTCGTCTCTTACATTCGGGCTCTCTGCAGTGACTCCGGAAGTGGGTCGAAAATGCTAGGGCGGCTAAGGCGCTTGGTGGAGTAGAGCGCAAATATAAACCTGTCGCTCCACGTTCAGGCCTCTGAAGACAACGGAAAGTCGAAACGTCATGCCGCAATAATAAAGATCCACCTAAAAACCTCGTTTGACACAGCATACTGACAACAATAGCCAGTATTGATTGCTTATTTCATAATCCTACCACACTTGTCTACCGTTGCACGCAGTCACAGGTCAAGACTCTTCTTGTACTTCGTTATCTATCCAATCTTTCGGACTCAATGCCAGATCTACCTCATGGCCATTCTCGGCACAGCATTCTTCATGAATTCAGTAAACGATCTACAGCACGTCATATATATATATATATATATATATATATATATATATATATATATATATATATATATATATATATATATATATATATATATACTTGGGATCTACTACTCATCGCGCCTGTTATGAGTGGTTCGGAAAGTTTTTAAAGCGAGATTATTCACTCGAGGACAAAGCAAGCTAAGGAAGGCCAACTGAATTGGACGAGACTGAACTACTCCATCTTCTTCGTACCGCTAGTAGGCAGACGACACGTCAACTGGCAGAGAAGCTCGAAGTGTCTCATAGGATTGTGGGAATCCATCTGAAGGGTCTTGGCTTTGATGGAAATTTGGAGCTTGGATTCTAGGTGCCCTGTCAGACGCTCAGTGCAAAACCACATGTTGCAAGACTCACAAGAGAAACAATAAAATAGCTGGGTTGGGAGGTAATGCCAAATCCACCGTATAGTCTTGACCTCGCTCCTACCGACTATCATCTCTTCCACGCTCTCAGGCAAGAAATTGGAGAGGAATATTTTGAAACGGATGAAGACCTCAAAAATTGGACTCAGCAATGGTACGACTCCGGAACTGCAGTCCTTTTAGCGAGGGGAATTAGAAAAGTACCCTGTCTTTGGAGAAGTGCAGTGGAACAAAATGGAGTTTATCTCAATTGATTTGACATTATAGTTGTGAAGAAATGAATCTTTGAAAAAAATGAAAAGGCTTTTTTCCAACCTAATAATATCGCCGCAGACGATTGTTCCTTATGATTCTTGCTGAATTTAAAAGTTTCCAGGCTCCGTCCTAACCGTGATGGCAACGGGGGTGGGGGAGGAGGACGGCAATATCGATCAAGATGAAGGAAACATTGTAACCGCAATTAAATGAAAATTGGCACTATTGTACTTTCACGACTCCAGAGGTCGATGAGAGGTCGAAAAAATTTTTCGCAAAAACCTCGCCCAGGGAAGTTGTTTGAGGTATAACCGGCGTGGGACAGCCGTATTTTCCTCGCGTGCCGAGTGTACGACTACGTCGTCGGACAATTATCCAGCGAGCATACTCAATTTTCATGGATATGAATATAGCAGTAAACAAGGAAGATTCTTGAGGACAATGTTAGATGTAGATACTAGCCAGTAGTGCCTGTAATATTATACCAACATATAATCAAAAACTGCCTATAAAGCATTGTTATAATGGAGTGCCACGGTGTCGTTTCTTGCACTATTTGTTAGATATGAATAGAACACTAACCAATGAAGTTTCCCATGAACCATCTTTACCGTATATACAGGGTGGCTGAAAAGTTCGGGCAATTTTTCAAAGTATTTCAGCAGTACGAAAAAACGACATAAACGCCAAAGATTTACAAACAAAAATAACAGAAACTTCATTAGATCAACAACAACATAATACAACAGGAAAATTCACAACAAGTGCTCAAAATTTCCTCCTTTGGCTTCAATACATTTTCGCAGTCGTTTTGGGAAGTCGCTGATGATGGTCGCACACTGCTCCGCTGTAATCTCGTCCCAGGATCTCAACAACGCCGATTTCAGCTGCTCAACGGTGGCGTATCTTGTAGTGGAGATCTTCTGCTCCATGATCGACCACACAGAATAATCCATCGGGTTGAGATCAGGCAAGTTGGATGGCCAGATGTCCCTGCTCCAAAACCCTGGGAAGAGCTCCTCGCAAACGGCGATCGTGGATTTGGCGGAATGCGCTGGTGCCCAGTCCTGCTGAAGAGAAAATCCGGTTTCGCCAAAATGGCTCGTCGCCCACGGCTCCAGTACGTCGCGGAGGACATATTGCTGGTAGCTGGCAGCGTTAATTTTGACGTTCTGCTCCATGAAGACCAGCGGCGTCTTTCCGGTAGCGCATATTCCAGCCCACACCATCACCGAGGCTGGAAAATGGCGGCGGCTGATGGTCCTTGCGGCCGACGTCTTCTGCTGACCCTTCTTAAGCAGCTGCCGGCGATTCTGATGGTTGTGAACCGGCTGGACCGTGAAGATCTTCTCGTCGGTGAACAGCACCTTCGACAAGCGACCATCGCCGACCAGCTGACGCATTCGCCTGCATTTCCTCAACCTCTCAGCTTTCATCGCGTCGTTGAGGAAGTGAATACGAGCTACTTTGTAGCTGGGTAATCCCAGCTTCCTCCTGGCAATATGCTGGACTCATTCCCTACTGATCCCGAGATCCGTAGCCATCTTGTTCATCGACACCTCAGGATTACGGCGAATGCGACAACGAACCTTGTTGATGTTCTCCGGTGTTGTCGCAGTGGTGGGACGGCCGCTGCGGGGACGGTCCGAGGTCCCGCCAGTCTCCTTGTAGCGTCTTACAATCTTGTAGACGGTCCTTTGTTTGAAGCCGGTTGTTCGAACTATGTCCGCGGTCCTCATTCCCGTCTTGTGCAGCTCGACGACGGTGATACGCTCACTTTCACGAGACATAACGCAAGCACAACTGAAAACGAGAAAACTGGAGCAACAGATTCTAGATCAAAATTGCGCGAGGAATACAACGGAAACAACAGAAATAACAAAAAACCTCAATTTCAAGGCCAAAAGTAGCGCCGCAAAAAATTGCCCGAACTTTTCAGCCACCCTGTATTAGTGGACTTAGTGATTAATATTGTACAGTTAGATGTTTAATAACTTTCCATGAACTATTTTTATGATGGTGTCCGACGATGTCGTCGGACGTTGTCCCGCGCTGCAAAAAATTTGTTCGACGGCATCGTCGGACAATGTCATGAAAGGGTTAAATGGATACCCTCTCATTCAGGTCCTCCTTGTAAAAGGCCTAGGTGTTAACTACTAAACAAATTAGATTATTCCTGTCATATCGAAAGGATTATTGCACGGGCTAGTTCAGTGTCCAACTACATCCTTAGAGCATTTAAGACGCGAGATGTTAAGGTTTTTCTCCACTTATTCGCGCACTACGTAAGGGCAATCTTGGAATATGGTTCCCTCATTTGGTCTCCATACAAACAGTCAGATTGATGCTCTAGGGAAGATTCAGGATAGTTTCAGCTACAAATGCTTTGCTCGTATAGGCGCTTTAATTCCTTATAGGGAGTGTCTTCGTAGACTGGATACAGCGTCGCTCAAATGCGGCCGAATAAACTCACTACGAACTAGCTCTCTCTAGACTCAGCCGATCTCTTTGACCCATCAGCCACCATCGGTACCAGTAGCCACCATCAGTACCAGTAGAGGACACACGTAGTTAAGCCCCGTACTAAAGCTTTCGAATGAAATTTCCGTTTGCAGAGTTTCGTTGGAAAGAATTGGACCCATCTTTCTTTATATACAAGAAATCTCAGTTGTCTCGACTGCTTCTCCTGACGCTTTTTAAAAATCTTAGCTAATTCACTGGATCTATAGCACTGCCCCAAAAGGCAAGTGAGATGTTTCGTATGTTCGGCTGAGAATTTCTGTAAAACTGCCTAAACGCTCACTCTGACAATGGAGGTTAATGAACATCCCGTGGCAATTTCAAGAGTGACCTATTGAGTGCTGTAGATTGTATGAGAAGCACCATAGTTGTTTTCAAATTTCCTGCGGACATCTGGGTAGGTCAAAAATAGCAAAAAACTGTTGCACTTCAGTGCGGGCCGATAAAGCAAAACTGACATCTGGAACTGCCATGTCGCGGTTACAATCTAACCTGTTAAAGGTTTGGGGCTGGAACAATAGCGGAATTACAGCTATTTCACAATTTGCTTGTTAGCGGTACAGTAACCGAAGTGGAACATTGAGGTGCGCCGCTCACCACCAGGTAGTCAGCGACTGGATGGCCGAGTGGTTACGACGGCGGGCTTTCAGGGAAAAGTCAGGGGTTCGGATCCGGGGGTCAGGATCCTGCATTGCTAGGCTTACTCGGTCCATTTTTGTCGATGTATAGTGTAACTGGCACTATAACCTCATTCTAACCTTGATGATACGATATAAACATAAAAATAAAGGCGCAAAGCAACAGCGTTCATAATACATTTGATTGGCCATTGAGAAAAACAGGTGATTTTCGTTTGCGTACAAAATAGAAAGTATTCTATGTTGTGACCGTCTTGGTTAGGCATTGACGGTAGGTCTGTCAACATTATTGTACTTCACGAATCCAAGGATCGAGGAGAAATAGGAAAAATTGGATAAAAAAGATTTGTTTTCATTTTTGTTTATTTATCTATTATTATTTTAATTTTGCTTTTATTTGTTATACTTCATTATTTATATGTTATTTATATTTCTCCTTCATGTGCCACCTCACCGCGGTGAAGGGGTGAACATCACTTTATGATGGATAACGGCACAAACGGTCACGCAGTACGCGACGCTTTATCGTGTATGGGCGGCTCTCCTGTATCCCTGGCCAGGAACATGTGAATAACCAGACCACCGGTATGGCTCAAACAACTAAACCCGTGCCCCAGTCCTCCGCGCGCCGGAGGTGGACTTCTACGACGTCGGTTGCATCCACCTCCGGCGAGGGGCCATCTAATCTCGGAGTTAAGCTATCAGGACGTCATTGGAATCGGACTACCGGAAACTCCCTCCCACCACGACACGGAAACTGCCTATTCGTCTGCACTTATAACTGTCGTTCGATCGCATCTGAGCAGGATCTTCGGACAGTGCTTTACAGAAGCCGCAACATCAAATACGACGTTATCGCCCTGCAGGAAACGAAAGGCAGAACGGAAACCATAAGAAGGACCGGCCACAACGAGCTTCTCGTTATCGGAGCAAAGGTGGACAGAAAGAATATTGGCGGAGTTGGATATCTCGTCAATTCGACAGTGGACCACCTAGTAGACTCTTACAAGATCATCAGTCCGCGAGTAGCTGTTCTTCGTCTGGAAACCAAAGATCAAGGAACCATCTCCATCATAAATGGATATGCTCCAACATCTGCGGCCACAGATGAAGAAAAGGAGGAATTCTACAAGCTGTTCGAAAGAACTGTCAACGACGAGAAGAGCTACTACAAAGTTGTCGTTGGTGACCTTAACGCTATCGTCGGTACGAATGATCACGACGAATGGAGGCTAGGACCACATGGAACTTCCTCAAGGAACGAAAACGGAGAGCGCCTGATAGACTTCCTATCCGCGTGCCGTCTCTACCATGGAAATTCTATGTTTAAGAAGCCTTCAAACCGACGATGGACCTGGGAAAGCCCAAATGGAGAAACACGTTCGGAGATCGACCATGTTCTTACAAACAGACGCTGGAGTCTGTTCGACGTCTCCGTGCTGCCTTCATTTGACACCGGCTCGGATCACCGTCTTGTCCGTGCGAAGCTGACTCTCAAAAAGAGGATGTTCAAGCGTGACACTCATAAACCGGCACCGGTGAGGATCCCCACATTCAAGTCCGAGGAGTTGGAATGTGCAATAAAGTCGTATGATTGGAATCTTCTTGAAGATCCATCGGAAGACTACGACCTTCTCTCCAAAGGACTGTTGAAATGTGCTAGCAGCTCTTGCGGAGCCACATCACCGCCTGCTTCAAGACTCAACGCACATGCGGTTAAACTCTTGGAGCAAAGAAGAGCTGTTAAACTGGATTCCAACGCTTCCCATCTGGAAAAAGTCACCATCTCGAAGGCCTGTCGAATTGCAGTGAAGGAGTCCATTCAAGCCTACAGAAGATTGAAGCTGTTAGAAGCCGCTGGGAAAGGTTCAAGCATAAAGCGCTGCAAACGAGATCTCTGCTATCAGAAGGCAGTAATGTCAGCCCTTGAGGATAAGGATGGAACAACGCAAACGTCACGAAGAGCGATAGAGGCCATCGTTCAAGAATTCTACACAGATCTGTTCCGCTCTTCCATCACTGTCCCGAAATGCTTGATGCCACCAGCTGAGGAAGTACCTCCCATTCTGGAATCAGAAGTTGCTCATGCCATCAGAAGGATGAAGTCGTGCACTGCTCCCGGACCGGACGGCATTTCTGCTGATCTCTTCCTGTGGGTGGCAGTGCCCTCTGCTCACTTCTTGCCAAGCACTTCAACCACTACCTTCGACTTGGTAGGATTCCGGACTCATGGAGGAGTCGAAAACAGTTTTAATCCTCAAAAAAGGTCAGCAGGAGGATATCAACAACTATCGACCCATCAGTCTTCTCTCGGTTGTGTACAAGATCTTCACCAAGATACTGTTTAACCGCATGGAGCGTTGCTTGGATGAATATCAGCCAGTGGAGCAAGCAGGGTTTCTCCTGCATGGACCATATTCAGACTGTCTCACAGCTCATCGAGAGGAGCCGCGAGTACCACCTCCCACTTGTCCTTGTCTTCGTGGATTACAGGAAAGCGTTCGACTCTGTGGAAATCAACGCCGTTTTGAACGCACTTGCGCACGCTGGTATACCATCGCCCTACATCCGACTTCTCGACGAATGCTTCTTGAACACCTCGACTACCATCCAGCTGTTCGACCGAAAGCTTAAAATTCCTATCGGGAAAGGAGTACGGCAGGGAGACACGATTTCTCCAAGCTATTCACAGCGGCGCTCCAGGATGCCATGAAAGACCTGAACTGGAACGATAAAGTCTACCTTGTCGACGGTAAACGGATCAGCAACCCTCGCTTCGCCGACGATATTGTTCTCATCTCTACCAGCACGGCAGAAGTCGAGGAAATGCTGAACGAGCTCAATGTGGCAGGTATGAAGATTGGATTGGACATGAATATGTCCAAAACGCAGTTTATGGTCAACCAGTGGTGTGACACGGGACTCGTAAGGTTAAATGGAGTCGCTCTACAACAGGTCTACTCCTACGTCTATCTGGGAAGAGAGCTGAACATGGATAACGACCTCGCTCCTGAAATCGCCCGCAGGAGAGGCGCAGCATGGGCAGCCTTCAGTTCGATTCGCGAAGTCACCGATCAGGTCAAGGATCCCGGCCTCAGGGCCTCGATATTCAACGCCTCTGTACTGCCTGCGATGTGTTACGCGACGGAAACCTGGCCCGACAACAAGACAATCGCCAGAGCGATGCAAACTACGCATCGTGCACTGGAGAGATGTCTTCTGAGGACAAGCCTTCGTCAGCAATGGCAAGAAGGCCTACGAAGCTCGGAGCTACGGGAGAAGTCGCAATTAGCAGACCCGCTGCAGTACATGAAGAAGTCAAAATATCGCTGGGCCGGACACCTGCTTCGACGAAAGGACGATAGATGGAGTCTCCGTGTCACAGAATGGCTCCCGAGAGACCATAAGAGACCACTGGGACGACCGCCAACGCGATGGGCAGACTCATTGTCAAGATCTTTCAGAGAGCGGAGTCTGCCTCACTGATGCAAACAGCCAGAGATCGAGCGGTCTGGAAGAGTTGTGGTCCTCGCTGAGAAGACCTCCAGCCGACAAAAGGACCATCAAAGTATCAAAGTAAGTAAGTATTTATATTTATATTTTTAATTAATTAACTAGTTAGTGTAATCATGTTTGAATTTTTTCGGCCCCCATTCGACCTCTGGAGAGAAAGCATAACAGTATCGATGTCTTTTCATCCTCAACAACCATGTTGCTAGTGATCTCATGGCCGTCACATACAGCAACCTCGTCACTGCTACAAGAACACGTAATACTACCCACATCGTCGTCATCCTCCCGGCGACCAGTCTACATCCGCGCTTCGTTCAAGTCAAGCTATCATCACCAATGAGAAACCGTCAATGGAATAAACATCAAACAAAAAACTTCCAAAAACTCAAACAAAAAACTTTTATCCTCATCAGCACAGTCAATATCCCCATGCGTAGCGTTTTGAAAAATATGCCACGAAACGCATCTGCCATGGCGATCTCCTCAATTAATTAATTGAAAATATAAATATAAATAACAATAAATAAATAATACATAATAAATAAAATTAATAAATAAGCAATAATAAGTGAAAAATAAAGATAAATCCTTTTCATCTTTTTTCAATCTCCTCTACTTTTGGACATGAAGTGCAGTAGTGCTGACAAACCCACCGTCAATGCCTAACGAACACGGTCAAGATAAAGAATTATCTATCTTGAAGTGGGGACAGGCTCTTGAATGCTACCGAGGAACGCCGGAGGATGACGACGATGTGGGTAGTACTACGTCTTCTTGTAGCAGTGACGAGGTTGCTGTATGTGACGGCCGTGAGATCACTAGCAACATGTTTGGTTGAGGATGAACAAGACAGATCGATACTGTTATGCTTTCTCTCCAGAGGTCGAATGGGGGTCGAAGAAAATCAAACATGAATACCTTAACTAGTTAATTAATTAAAAATATAAACATAAATAACATATAAATAATAAAGTATAACAAATAAAAACAAAATTAAAATAATAAGTAAATAAATAAACAAAAATAAAATCAAATCTTTTTTATCCAATTTTTCCAATTTCTCATCGATCCTTGGAGTCGTGAGGTACATTAATGTTGACAGACCCACCGTCAATGCCTAACGAAGACGGTCAAGACATAGAATACTTTCTATTTTGTACTCAAACGAAAATCACCTGTTTTTCTCAATGGCCAATCGAATGTATTATGAACGGTGTTGCTTTGCGTGTTTATTTTTGTGTTTATATCGTATCACCAAGGTTAGAATGAGGTTATAGTGCCACTATGGTACACTACCGTGGCCCAGTTACACTATACATCGACAGAAATGGACCGAGTAAGCCTAGCAATGCAGGATCCTGACCCCCGGATCCGAACCCCTGACTTTTCCCTGAAAGCCCGCCGTCGTAACCACTCGGCCATCCAGTCGCTGACTACCTGGTGGTGAGCGGCGCACCTCAATGTTCCACTTCGGTTACTGTACCGCTAACAAGCAAATTGTGAAATAGCTGTAATTCCGCTATTGTTCCAGCCCCAAACCTTTAACAGGTTAGATTGTAACCGCGACATGGCAGTTCCAGATGTCAGTTTTGCTTTATCGGCCCGCACTGAAGTGCAACAGTTTTTTGCTACTTTTGACCTACCCAGATGTCCGCAGGAAATTTGAAAACAACTATGGTGCTTCTCATACAATCTACAGCACTCAATAGGTCACTCTTGAAATTGCCACGGGATGTTCATTAACCTCCATTGTCAGAGTGAGCGTTTAGGCAGTTTTACAGAAATTCTCAGCCGAACATACGAAACATCTCACTTGCCTTTTGGGGCAGTGCTATAGATCCAGTGAATTAGCTAAGATTTTTAAAAAGCGTCAGGAGAAGCAGTCGAGACAACTGAGATTTCTTGTATATAAAGAAAGATGGGTCCAATTCTTTCCAACGAAACTCTGCAAACGGAAATTTCATTCGAAAGCTTTAGTACGGGGCTTAACTACGTGTGTCCTCTACTGGTACTGATGGTGGCTACTGGTACCGATGGTGGCTGATGGGTCAAAGAGATCGGCTGAGTCTAGAGAGAGCTAGTTCGTAGTGAGTTTATTCGGCCGCATTTGAGCGACGCTGTATCCAGTCTACGAAGACACTCCCTATAAGGAATTAAAGCGCCTATACGAGCAAAGCATTTGTAGCTGAAACTATCCTGAATCTTCCCTAGAGCATCAATCTGACTGTTTGTATGGAGACCAAATGAGGGAACCATATTCCAAGATTGCCCTTACGTAGTGCGCGAATAAGTGGAGAAAAACCTTAACATCTCGCGTCTTAAATGCTCTAAGGATGTAGTTGGACACTGAACTAGCCCGTGCAATAATCCTTTCGATATGACAGGAATAATCTAATTTGTTTAGTAGTTAACACCTAGGCCTTTTACAAGGAGGACCTGAATGAGAGGGTATCCATTTAACCCTTTCATGACATTGTCCGACGATGCCGTCGAACAAATTTTTTGCAGCGCGGGACAACGTCCGACGACATCGTCGGACACCATCATAAAAATAGTTCATGGAAAGTTATTAAACATCTATCTGTACAATATTAATCACTAAGTCCACTAATACAGGGTGGCTGAAAAGTTCGGGCAATTTTTTGCGGCGCTACTTTTGGCCTTGAAATTGAGGTTTTTTGTTATTTCTGTTGTTTCCGTTGTATTCCTCGCGCAATTTTGATCTAGAATCTGTTGCTCCAGTTTTCTCGTTTTCAGTTGTGCTTGCGTTATGTCTCGTGAAAGTGAGCGTATCACCGTCGTCGAGCTGCACAAGACGGGAATGAGGACCGCGGACATAGTTCGAACAACCGGCTTCAAACAAAGGACCGTCTACAAGATTCTCATCGATCCTTGGAGTCGTGAGGTACATTAATGTTGACAGACCCACCGTCAATGCCTAACGAAGACGGTCAAGACATAGAATACTTTCTATTTTGTACTCAAACGAAAATCACCTGTTTTTCTCAATGGCCAATCGAATGTATTATGAACGGTGTTGCTTTGCGTGTTTATTTTTGTGTTTATATCGTATCACCAAGGTTAGAATGAGGTTATAGTGCCACTATGGTACACTACCGTGGCCCAGTTACACTATACATCGACAGAAATGGACCGAGTAAGCCTAGCAATGCAGGATCCCGACCCCCGGATCCGAACCCCTGACTTTTCCCTAAAAGCCCTCCGTTGTAACCACTCGGCCATCCAGTCGCTGACTACCTGGTGATGAGCGGCGCACCTCTGCTAGCAGGCTGGTAGTACGAACATACAAGTTTTCGCCGCGCGCGCGGCAGCCTCTGCCGCACACGCGACGAGCCGCCACTGACGCATCGTTCCTGAACGGGCTGTTAAGCCTTCCGCACACTTTTGCGGCAGCCGCGTACGCGGCAGAGGCCAGAACAGCCGCGTACGCGGCTTCCACTGCCGCGTGCTAGAGTTCACGCGGCACTCCTCTCGCTCGCTCAATCACCAACGCGGCAATGCGGCAACAATGCCTTGAAGGATTACTGCCGCGTCTGCCGCATCTGCCGCGAAGGCGGCACATCAGCGGCAGACTGTGCGAGGCTAGTTTTGCCTCGCGCGGCGACTCTGCGTCTCTGCCCCATGCTTAAAGATAGGGCTGCCGCGTTGCCGTAAAAGTGTGCGGAGGGCTTTAGGGGAAAATGGAGCTCTAGCAAACTTCTGAGTTGTGCTGTAATGTATCTAGATATGTAGCTTTTGGAAAGAAGGACTTTAGAAGTTTCTTGTCATAAAGGGAGACTAAATCTCACAATGGAAGCAATTGTTTATTTCTTCGCTTAGTTCATTCAATTCCCTCTCGAAATATCCATTTTCTCTGGTTAAGTGCATCGGGGAACCCTCAAGTAGCTGGGCAGAGGTGGCAAATGAAGCTTTTGCGGTCACAAGAGCATTAGACTTCGTGACTGTTGCAGCACATATATGTCGCGCTTGCCGCAGCAGCGGCTGCCGCGCGCTTTCGTATGTTCAGATTGCTCCCCGTGCGAGCACGGTCACTTAAGGCCAGATGTCTGCCGCGTTGCCGCTGCCCGATGATGAAGGACCACCGAAAATGATTCGAATCACTCGAGACGGCGCCGCTCAAGCGGAGCCGGGAGAGTCTGTCTGCGCTCTGCCCTTTCGCGGCGGGGATCCAGAGCGGAAACGGGCGCGTCACCAGTTGGTCCCGACTAGAGAGACTATAGTACTTCGCCGTCGCCGCTGAGCGGTGCCGCGGGCCGTTGAGCCGCCGTCCGCCGCTGGCCAAGTCTGCGGGGGCCTTTAGCTTTGCCGCGCGAGGAGGGTGCGGCACGGCCGCTCGTGGCAAGTCGTGATGGCGCGCTGAAAACGCCTACGACGGCTCGTCGGCTTCGGCTGCGGGCCATTCGGGAGGAGAGGGGTGATCACCACGAAAGTCGCGTGCTGAGGGAGATGTCGCTGGGGTGCAAGTCCGCTGATTGAGACACAATCCTGGTGTTGTTTATTTGAGGCTTTGAGGGACAGCGTTTGTTAGAAAAGTGCGAGTGAAAAGAAGTTCAAATGATTGAGGGGAAATGTATTTATTTCTTCCGACAGGGACAGCTAGTAACGCTTCCGACAGGCAAGGCTAGTGACTCGGCAAGAGTGCGAAGGTGTGTGCCGGAGACTATCGACCACGTTTTTCGGGTAGAAGAAGGAAGGTAGTTGGGTGAGACACGTCTGATGCCTCCCGGTAGGGAATTATATGCCCAGCTCTATGCGTACCTCGCCCGTACTAGTGTATTGTCAGCCGGTTGCAAATTAGAGTGCACAGATTACTAATGAAGTGAGCTGTTATATCTCCATACATGTTTATTGAACATGAACATACGAGTAATAGGCCTTCTTGAAGATTCCTTCTTGAAGTAGGAGCGTTTGCTAACAAAGGGTGGGTGGAATGAGACTCAATCTATTTCAGATGAATAAAGGGAAACGGCCAAGGAGTTGGTGAGGAAAATTCGAAACAAGAACTGAGTCGGGATTATTAAGCAGAAGTTTCGGAAGCTTGTAAGTTCCCGAAAATTTTAACGAACTTCCTTTGAACAGATGGCCTTGTTATCAAGAGCTTGAAGTTTTCAGGGACTGCTGAGACGTGAGACTTTTGCTAGGATTCAAAGACCGGCCAAGGGTGGCTCAATCCGTAGCTTTTCCCTTAATTCTAGCTTTGTTCTACACTTGACCGTCACCCTTCTCCAACTCACTTGTCGTAGTTCACGTGTAAACGTGTGATGACATTGGTAAGCACCGTTTTTAGCAAACACTGAACACCTTCGTATTTCTCCATGACAAGCAGAAGTATGGGCACATTACTGCTTCCCTTTTCTTCCAAACGCCTCTGCCGAGGGAGTTCGTCTCTCTCATTTCATTTGGGGCTCCCTGTGGTGGCACTAGGAGGGGTTGAACCTGGAAAGGTATCCAAAGTGTTTGATGGAGTAGGCACTGACAAAATTTCGTGTCCCGCGGCTAACCACGCGTCACCGAGCGCACGTCCGCGTTTCAACGCCGCGACGTGGCATTGGAGTTACGTCCTGGTGCCCAGGGGCCGTATGCTGAGGTCTCCCCGGCGGTACCCGGCCGGGGATGGGAGCCACGCCGGCGCCTTCCCGGTATGCTGAGCTGTTCCCGGCGTCGATCGACGGGGAGGCCACGCCCTCAACGGCCGGGGAAGGTCTCCCCGCCGCTTTGAGCAGGGGGAAATGGCATGCGCGCGCCAAATTAGCGGTGGGGCGCGAAAGTGTTCAACAGCTGATAGGACTAAGAGTATTGCCTGAGAGCAATTGAGTTAAAGTGGACGACGTAATGCAGCAGAAGTATTCACTGGCAACACTGCGCTTATTTTTCGTCTAATTCAACTTCACGGAGACCTTAGAAACACGTGAATGTGCTCGTTTCCTCTCGCCTTGTTCTATTCACTGCAATTTTTATCAATTCGGTCGACTGTTTTTTATTAGTTGAACAGTATTATAAGAACCCTACTGCTGACTTAGACAGCGTAACCCGAATGAGCCCATTTGAGACGGAAGGAAGCACACGGGCGCGATTATTTCCATATTTGGCCCACGTGCGAATCATGAGCTCACGCTTGTGATGAGCGAATCTCCAAGCACGATGACAGATTGCAAATCTAAGCACGGTGACGGCTTACGAATCTAAGCTCGATCACGGTTTACGAAATCTACAAGGACTGATACCGATCACAGCACGCTAAGGCCGTTTGCATTGGCACTTTTAGGAGGTTACATTGAAGCCTTTGAGAGAAATTATAGGGAGGAAAGATTTTTTAAGGAGAAGTGAAGGAGGTGATCACGACTCATCACCAAGCCGATACATAGCTTCTTGAACCACACTCCAGAGCTGTCTTAGGATGTACGAAAGCTTTTTCCCCTCCCCTTTTGAGCTTACGAAGCCTGACTAGATAATTGAATGTTCTCATAATACTCATGAGGTCTACCAACGTTCCTAAAATCTTCCCTACCGCCTTTACGAGAGTGGAGTGGCATGAATCGACACAAACTCATTCAGTGTAAATATTCTAGGACTGCTTGAAAAGCTGGAGAACTTAATTGAGATGAAGAATGTTGGTCCTATGTGTCTCGGTTTCATTTCCATAAGCTCATGAACTTTTGAACATTTTCACTCTCATCAGTAAGATCTTCCGCATAATGAAGGGTGCCTGAAGCATCTCACATCGAAGTTAGCCTTAACACAAACCGCCACATGACGCCGGCGCTATCGATTTTCTGCAAGACGGCGTGAGCTATAGCGCATCAACTTCCCGCGCCACGCCCGTTACCTCAGGGGCCGTATGCATACCTTGCCCCGGCGGGGCGGACTTCCCGCGCTCTCCCCACAGCAGAAATTACCCGGCGGGAACGGGTGCCCCTTCCTGCGATGCACCTCGGGAAATGTACGGTCGGGAAACTTCCTAGCCGTACAGAAAATGTTTCGTACACAAGCACAGAGGAAGTGTTGGAAATCACGGAGAAATTATCAGCTGTTTTCTAGTCCGGATGAAGGGACGGCCGAGGAATGACGAAGGACGTGAGAGTATATTATCAACTCGATACTGGATTCGCTATGAAGCCTATCAGAACGATGTTACGTCACATTATATACCCCTGTTCACTCGCCTATTTATTGTTCTCCTTTGTTTCTACGGGTTTTGGGAATCATCTTGCAACAATGACCAAGTGAAATCCACAGTGGTACTGAGTTAAACAAGCCATAGCTATGCGTCGCATGGCATCAGGCAAAGTTTTGTTTGTTAGTTAGATAAGGGCATATATGAACTAGTTAAATGAGGTGGAGCTGGGAGTAAACAAGCATTTGCAAGCGTTTTTTCCTCCGCTCCATTCCACAAATAACGATGCCCTTCCATTTGCTGGCAGCAGGTCAGATAAGCCTTCCAAACAATTTGACATGTGTACTAGTTCTCAACATCGATGAAAATAACATCGAGAAGCCGAGTACTAAGCGGCTGATGCCTGCTGTACACCGGGAAGATATGTTAAAACGGGTAAGTAAGATCAGCCACACCCCGGAGTTCCTTTCGTTGCTTAGTTCTGTGCTCAGAAACCGCGTTCATCTTAGTGTTCCAGGACCATTGTCTCATAATGGAGCGGGTACCAGCCCCCTTAGTACCAAAAGCCGTAGCTATCTGGAAGAATCCATATCTCCACGGTAAAAATTCAAAGATAAAACGTCCAAGCAACATTTAGCCTTAAAAGTATTAATTATTTAACCAAATGTTTCGGAAAATGTACATTTCAGTAAATGAAAGCACTAACATAAAAACAACCTGGCTAGACTTTGTTATACCCGCATTGAAAACACACATACACACGAGTGGCCCAATCATAGCCTCTTTAGGCGTCTCTTACACCCAACAACCAACGAAAATATAAAAAATCTCCACATTTGGACACTGTTTGAAAATTAGCTTCAGTAAGTGCCTGTTTTACGTAATGAATGAAGGAAAGTCGAACTTCTCATTGCTAAACACTGCTGCTCAAAAATGACCTCACTAAGCATCACATATACCAAAACAGTAACGAAGTCGCCCTCTAGCCCATTCTTTGCTGCCCTTTTGTGGAGGCATAGTTCGAAAACATCGTCTTGGCGGCAGCAGGTCCGCTCCAATCAGCAACGTCTCTGCTCCAGTCCGAATTCCCCCTACCTCCGAGTAGGGGGACGCAATTTCCCGCCAGAGCCCCGGAGTACTGTATTCCCAACTTGGTGTGCATCGCGGAAGTACGGTATTTCCTCCCCATTTCCCGACGGGGCGCGTCGGGGCGAGATATGCATACGGCCCCAGCATGCCGGGAGCCCCCCGCCGGCAACGGCCGGGGAATTGCCCCGGCCGGGCAGCGATGGGACGCGTGCCCGGCCGGGGAGACCTCAGCATACGGCCCCAGATAACCCCTATAGTTGAAGTTTGGGCGAAATCGGTGACCATGAGCTTAGTCACCCGTAGCTCCCGTAACATACCGTAATCGGCCGGAATTTCGAAAACGGATTCAGATTCGTGATCAGCACCCCAAATATCCCCCTGGGCGAGGTTTGGACGAAAAATTTTCTCCGACCTCTGCAGTCTTGAAAGTACAATAGGGCCGTTAAATCGTTAAAATCGTTAGCCGTTAAACGTGCACCCTCGTATCACCTTTTTAGATTAGCTTAAGCTAATATATAATCGGTACTTACCACTAAGTGGATACCACAACTTCGCTTAACGTTTCCAAGAACGACGTTACACATAGAAAGAAAAATAAATTCTCACTCTGAGAGCTGCAGATTTGTAGGCTTCGGAAATCCGATCGGAAAGCATTCTGATCGGCACAGGCATAGCCGGATGGCGAGCCATGATCAGCGAGATCGATGAACGTTCTGCCAGCGCCCACATCCTGAAACAAACAGTCCTGTGCCAAGTCGTCCGATATTTACGAAGACACGATGCGAACAACACACTGATAGCAGGAAAACACCACGCGTCACTGCCAATCGACCGTCACCTTCGGGGAGCAAGCAAACAGCAGCGAGGTATTATTTCGCCAACCCAAGCGAGGATGGTGCAGGTTGGGGGGAGGACAGGGGAGGGAAGCGCGGGTCAGGGGCCGTATGCTCGTCTTCCCCGGTTCGGGGCACCCCGAGCGAGCACCCCGGTTCGGGGTGAATGCCCGGACCGGGGCACCCCGAGCGAGATGGCATGCACGTCTCCCGGGGCTCCCCGGGGGAGGGGAAACTCAGAGTTTGACGCCATACTGCAGAAAATCTGCATTCCGAAATCTTAGGAGCGGTCGATAATCTGGATTCCTTCTTTACACTCAGCTGTGAATGAGAACGTCCTCGCTTCTGCCCTGAGACGAGGAAAGCAGGAGAGATGAAACGCTTGGTTAGCCAAGGTTGGAACCGACCTTGAATCAATTTTTGATGGACATAAGGACCTCGGCACCTCCCACTGTACTACAAGTCCCCTCAGTCTAATGGAAAACCTTTATTAATGAGACTTCCTTCCACGGGGTATCTATGTCTTCTAGTTTCCTCGCATTCTTTGTACCTTTTCCATGCGTTTTTTAATGCATAGACTATTGGTACATTGACTTACATCTGACGCTTTTCTAGCACTTTCTTCATACTTTTCCTTATAGGCGATTATTTCATCCAAGCCTTCACCTTTCTCTTCTATTTCACCACTTATAGCAATTAGCAAGTACGAAGGAAAAGAGGAAATGAATACGAAAATACAAGGAAACCCTTTAGTGGAATTAAGAACTCAAAGAACTTCCTCATAAACACGAAAAACTTGGAAAATGGCTTTTAAAAAATCCAAAAAAGGGAGAAAGTCTCACCAGTGACGGTTTTCCATTTGTCTTTGACCCCGAGGGATGAAAATTTTGCTTAGCTGGAGAGAGACCTGGACGATTAACCTTAGATAGGGGTGCGCCGGCAGCCGACGCCTTCTCCATCTGTACTACTACGCGCCCGGAGTAAAATACACTCCTGTTTTCAGAGAATAAAATAAATGAGAAATGTGTCTCAAGAAAACCACCCTGATCATGAAATAGGGCGTGGGCATCAATTACTACGACCTTAGTACCACTTTTTAACTGTTTTTTTATGGTTGCTAGGAACACATTCCTTTTCAACCCGCAAGCCCTTGAAGACTAAGCAGACCGTGAGTAATTACAGAGGTTCGATTTTATGGCTCAGAATATACAGAACATAGCTCAACATCAAGCAAAGATGGTGAATTATAGCAGGAAATCCATTTTCGTGCATCGCTGGCGCACGTTCAGCACGTCTATATTCCAAACACGGTCAATACAGATCGTTTTCTGTTCTTCGCCTAGGTTCTCCATCTCAGCTGTTCGACACAAACGCGCTCCATCGCTAAATAAGCGCGCCATTCCGCCTCTCCCCCTACTCAATGCTTAGTGAGGCAAATCATTCCATAAAGGAATAAAATCTCCCGTACAAAGTACCTGGAGTAACTTCTCTTAAATTCGAGAATAAAAAGTAAAAGTCGCGAAAAATGGCACTTTACTTCCACAAAACCCCTATTATGCTGAGCTCTAAAGCGCTCTTTGACTTAGTAGTCCTGTACAAAGGCTACTTATCTGTGGTGGAATGCCCTACGCCAGATGAAGAAAACTATGAGAAATCTCGGTCTAGAATAGCTCTTTTGCTAAGTGCATTAAAACAGATTAGAGAAGGCAGACAAAATTTGCAAAACTTATACAACGAGGTAAGAGATGAGTATATAAATTGCAAGAACAAATCTGAGAAAAAAGATTTAATAGCAGAAATTGAGCAAATAGAGCAGGAATCTAAGGTCCACGTAGCCATTGCTGAAGCTAGTGACCTGATTTTCAAGTTAACAGCTAGGTATGATGAGTCACGAAGCGCTCGAGAAGGGATGGCCATCAAACTCGGCTACACCTCGCACAAAAATGACGATACAAGGAATGATCTCAACTTGCAGATTGCTCATGAAGCAAATAATGAGCAAACCCATGCCACAACTAGCAATGCTGAACCGCAGGCAGATGCCATGCCAATAGCGGAACAAATTCACGCCGGGCAAAGAATGTTTCGCTCTATAAATCCTCCGCAGGCATCCTTACCTAAATTTTATGGCGAACCTGAAGAATTTGCAGAATACTGGGCAATTTTCGAAACCATGGTGCACAAAAGCGATAGACTTGATGTTGTGGAGAAATTAATTCTCCTCAGGGAAAGCCTAGTAGGTAGGGCGAGAAACTGTATCCAAGGGATTCAACCATTACCAGAAAATTATAACTGGATGATTAAGACTTTAAAGGAAACATATTGTAACTATTCCGCAAATAGGTCTCAGATAGTCCACAAGCTGTTAAATATGATGCCAGCAAGCGATTTTGCCGATAGTTGTTTAACCTCATTTCAAGAAATTCAAGTTTTACTTAACCGCATGGTTTCAGCTGGTTATGATGTTCGTAATACCTGTGATCCCATGTGGTCAGAAACTATTTTAGCAAAGTTTCCGCAAGATGTTATCAAGCCAGTGTTAATACTTGGCCAAAATCAGCACAATCAGACTATAGAAAACCTTATGGGTCACCTCAAGAAAGAGATAGCGGCCAAGGCTTATGTCGAAAATAGAATCGGTCACAAAACAAACAGCAGCGCCTTTCTACCGAAAAGAGAACATATCAATGCGCGACCTCATAACAACGAAACTTGTTTGTTTTGTCAAAGTGATAGCCACTCGTCCTCGGCATGTAGGACATGTAGCGATAAAACCCGTCGAAAAATTCTGAGAGAGCAGAATAGATGTTGGAAATGTTTCTCAGATAATCACAACAGCTTTGCATGCCAACAGCTAGATTGCATGCGGTGCGGGCAACAGCACCACGTATCCTTGTGCTCAAAATGGGATTCCGGTCCTTCAGTAAATCCTGAAAATTGGAACAGAAGTCAGGAACGTCGCAGTGTAAACGCAACCTATCCTCATAACGCCAACACTTATTCGGAAGTTCAGCAATTCCCTGCGGTGCAAAATAAAAGTACCGCTTCACAGCTGGTTCTAATGACAGCTGAAGGTAACATATGGAACCACAGAAAAGAAGTATATCAGAAAGTTCTATTTTTCTTTGATTCCGGAGCACAAAAAACGCTCATTGAAGAACCACTGGCTAGAGAACTCGATCTACCCCGGGAATCTACGGAACTCTGCACAATGTCTGGTATTGGCGGTTACACCGAGAAATTCCAAACTCACATTGTAAACGTCAAATTAGGGACGGCATTTGGTGAGGAATTAGATCTGAAATTTCAGACAAGACCCATATTAACTAAAGGTTTTTCAAGCGTAAATCTAGTAAGTTCAGACATAGAATTTCTGAAGGTGAACGATATATGTCTCGCCAATTCCAAACTACGCGGCGAACAT
>CANAIB010000100.1:0-20626 GCA_947359475.1 Heligmosomoides polygyrus bakeri
TTGCCATTCTCAATACACAATCTCAGTACATAAAGTTCACCCGTGAAACTCCGTCCGAAGGCTGGTTACCCTACCTGAATACTCAAGTTAGGGTATCAAATGGAGTCTTTAATGTGAAATGGTATCGTAAAGGCAGCTCCAAAAACATCATACTCCATGCGAGATCTGCTCACCCTACAGCAGTAAAGCGTGCCGTGATCCGTAACATGTACAGAACGGCACTAGGTGTATGCACGGGGCTTGAGGAGCGAGAGGAATCACGTATGCTGGCCTCTAATATCGCACGTCTTAACGGGTACGAACCACGACGACGAGGTGATCGAATACGACACGGCAATGTTGAACATCTGCGCGAAGACAAAATTTGTCTTCAACTGCCCTTCATCTCTGATGACGTCACGGCAGAAGTACGCCGTTGCCTACTACGAGCAAACCTGAACGACGATGTTGTCCTGGTTAACATACCAGGAAACAACATCAAACGGGTTCTTGTTCGGAATAGGTGTTACGACCGTACTTGTGTGATGAGGGATTGCGTTATCTGCCCATTTGGGAGAGATGGAGATTGCGCACAAAAAGGTGTTGTCTACCAAATCCAGTGCTTAACCTGTGGCGAGCTATACATAGGTGAAACAGGAAGGGTACTTAGTGTTCGCATCAATGAACACCTAGCTGGGAAATTGAAGCGAAGCTTGTTAACTCCACTGGGTAAACATCGACAAGAAGCCCACGGCGGAAACGACTTTAACATTAAATGCACTGTGTTGCTACATGAAGATGAAATCGGTACAAGAAAGACTCTTGAGGCTTTCTGGATTCGGGAGCGTAATCCAGCAATGAACAACCGAAACGAGTGCATTTCAATAACCAGCGACTTCTTGCCCTTCATCCCGTTGTGTGAGCTCTGAGACTGCGCAGTCTATACTTATTAGTATAGATCTGCATGGTAGGTCCCAGTTGCTCACTGATGGTCTTATAGCTGAGCCCCCCTCTCAGCGCTGGTGGAACAACGGTGAGTTTGGTATGCTTTGGACGGGCACTCCTTGACATTCGTGGGAACCCATTGTAACTAGAGTTGTGAAGAAGTATGCCTTTGGCGGAATGAGTTTCTGGATCTAAGGTTTCGAAGTACTTTCAGGCCTTTGAAAAAGACGAGTTTTGTCGAAACGTCGGCCGAAATAAAAGTTTTACCACCATAACAAACCTGCGTGGCAGAGAAGGATCAAATACATTGTTATAAAATGCCCAGGTTTTATGAACGTCGGACATGGAGACTAGCGTTGTTGTGTTTGAGATATTGTTTTTCTTCTATGATTGTCTTTTGCAAATGTAATAGATTTATAACTTATAACTTATAAGTGCATTAAAAATGTCGTTCTCACATGAACGTGTTGTTGACCGCCTATTTCCCACCTTCATACTGGATTTCACTTCTCCGACAAGGAGAGAGATTGCGGTTGTGGATGTCATAAAAGGACTCCTCCTGGGCGCAATTTTTGAAGATATCGACTGTCAGAAAGAAGAGTCGGTTCAAGTTAGAAGTAGTATAATGAAAATGGGACCTTTCTTCATGTTTCATCTAAGTGGTTTCATAGGTGCGTTTTGATGAGGAGGTGGATGTCGACTGGACACCTGATGATGATTGTTATGAGGAAGACAACAGTGAGCAATCACCGTTAAAGAAATCAGTCCTCTTTGACGGCCATCCGAAGTATGTTATATGCAGCCGAGATGGTATTAAAACTGGGTAACTGGTATAAAATATTATACAAAAAGGGGACCACCCGTGACTTTTCTTTTGATTACTTATTATAAGCCAGACCTACCAAAAGTTCTGCGATCCGGTATTTCGACCGTGTCTGTCATACGCCTAGATGGCAGCTGGTTACGTCGATGTTCACTCAGGGCCCTTCTCAACACCTACGGATTACGCGTTCAACGAAGAAGAAGTGGTCATTCCTTGCCAGGGAGGAGATTGTTCCTCACTCGCATTTGTAATATGTTGCTGGTGTGGCACGCGCTTGTGTTTTACTTGTTTCGTAGTTTTGTACCGTAGCTGTTGACTGGAAGGGAAATAATAATTATAAGACTTTTAATTTCATAATGTATAAGACTTTTTGCAGAGAACTGATATGGTACAGATATGCATAGTTGAAAAACCAGCACATATGAAGGCGCATATAGAGTGCCTTGATTTGTTGTAAGCATTGGTCTAAACCTGACTCCTGTGATCATAAGAAAGTGCAATAACAACAAACTAATACGTGCAAAAATCGCGGCAGAACTCGGACTCGAACTGAAAAACCCGCCGGTGTGCTCCTATGAGGCGGCAGTGTTACCCGCTGCGCCACCGAGGCCCGTCTCGTTGGGGTCGTAGGGGTTGCCAGTGGTCGCACGCACGCTTTCAGGCCTCATTTTCAGGTCTTTAAAGAAACGTTCAGCAAAAACTAACTGTGGTTCTGAAGTCCACTCACAGGGCTCTACATCCTGCCAAAATAGCATCGCAAAAGCTCACCATGAGTTGGTAACCTTTCCTTGTAAGTGATACCCTTTATTGGTCCCCCTTCACTGGCCCCATTAATGGTTCCCTTTACCGGTCCCTACTTTACTGCCCTCTCCCCCCCCCTCTTCGCAGTTCCCCTATCACTGGCCTCATCTTCACTGATCCCCTTTACTAGTCTCCTCTCCCTTCAATGGCCGCCATTGCCGGTCCTACCTTCACTGGTCCTCCTTTAATGGTTCCCCTTTTACCGGTTCCCCCTTCATAGGACCCTCCCATTTCACTGGTTCCCGTTCACTCTCCCCCCCCCCAACCCTCACCTTAGTGGTATTCTTTATTGGTCCCCCTTCACTGGCTCCCATTAAAGGTCCTACCATTAATGGTACTCCTTCACTGGTTCTCCCACCTTTCACTGAACCCCCCCCCCCCCTTACTGGTCCCACCTTCAGTGGTCTTCCATTACACGTGTTCGGAATCCGGACCCTCCTTGCGCGACATAGGTGAGGTAACACCTCTTCTGAACCCAGACTCCGCTTGCATGACATCGGTGACACCTCTTCTGAGCCCTTGCATGACATCGGTGACATGTCTTCTGAGCCCAATCCCTCATTACGCGACATCACTGACACATCTTCTGAACCCGGACGCCTGTTGAACAGCGTCGGTGGCATGTTGTCTCAACCCGGGCGCCCTTGACGCGACATCTGTGACACCGCTTCTGAACCCAGACACTCACCATTGCTCAACGTCGGTTACACGTGTTCTGAAACCGGACGCTTGTGGAACAGCGTCGGTGACACGTCTTCTGACCCCAGACACCCATTACGCGATATCGTTGACACCTCTTCTGAACTCAAACACTGAATGCGCGACATCGGTGACGTGCCTTCTGAATCCGAGCGCCTGTTACACGACGTTGGCGACACCTCTTCTAAAGCCGGACGACTGTTGAGCAACGTCGCGCTGGCATGTCTTTTGAACTCGAACTCCCTTTCCACGACATCGGTGACACCTCTTCTGACGGTCTCGACACGGCGTGGGTGGCACCGTGTCTGAACACGGACGCCTGCTACTCGACTTCTAGGAAAGGCTAGATGGATGAGCAGACGGACAGACCGACGGACAACCGCTAACTCCTTTATACATAGTAGAATACCTATATCTATCTATCTATCTATCTATCTTTCTATATATATACAGTAGGAAGCTGCCCATGTCTTGTTCCCCAGACAGACTCCGTTTAAGTGTTCCTAGTCGGGAGAAAGATACTTTAAAAAGAACCGTTCTCTATGCAAATCTGGTAAGAGAGGACCGCCTTACTACATTAGCACAGAGAACGAATCACCTTCTGGAAGATCAATCAGATTACATCAGTAAAACAAATAATTAGCAAAGAAACCATTAATCAATTAACTTTTTGTACACAGACAAGGCAATGTACTTCACGCCCTAATCTTTTGCAAACGTCACAAATGTTATATATTTTTACGTTTCCTGCATTATTTATTTTGACTTTGTTGGTGCAGTTATTTTCTATGGAACGAGGGCACAATGAGAGGACGGGGGGGGGGGGGAGAGCCCATCAGTACTCAAGAAAGTACGACCTGTCGTAGCATTTCTCGTGTGTAGGGCGAGTTTTTACCCGTTCACTTCGCGCGAGACGTACCGTTTGACCAATGACCCTCTTGCTGCAACTTGCGTTACACGCAATTACGTGTCGGTTTGTGTACAATTTGCAAAACTCCATTTCACCGTTGGCCTATTCATGAACGTTCCCGGAACTCTTTGGCTATTGGTAGAGAATTCTCTCGTATTTTCCAGACTTTTAGGCGATGTTTGTAATTCTTAATAAGTAGTTTTTTCAGGTGTCTACGCCAGCGTGGAGTCTCACCATCATTCCCTGATGTTATGAAATTGAATATTAAAAAAGTTTTAAACGGTGATTGTACTACGTGTTAAAAAGAAAGATTTTCTGCCGGCAGATTTGGAGTCAATGATAGGTTCCAATTTTTCTCAGATTTTTTTTCCAGGAAGTTATGGACACAACAGTTTTCTGCCTGAACGAGCAACATCTACGTCCAAAGTTGCACTCTATAAAATTTGAAGTGTCAATTACTAAGGAAACGTAAGTTTTTTTCAAGATTTTTTAAGCGCTCTTCGAATAGATGGCGGAATGGCAAACGGAGAATGGACTTGTCACGGTAACAAAACAGACTTAAAGCAGATTTTTAAAACAAACGAACTAAACAGACTCAGACTTTTTTCTTTTGCAGAAAACAGCATTAGAAAGTGAATCCTGTAAAATTTTAAGCCACAATTTGACACACAGTAATAAAACATGTTTTTCTGAAACGATCTCCTGTATGAACAGACGTCCCGATTTGTATCATTTGCCGAAAAACATCGCCACCTCTATTCACATAGAATCTGTTACTTTTACAACCTGCTTTTCAAAGCGTAAAATCCACACTTCTTATGGTTTTCAGAGCTTTGCGAATTTTTCAGAGACTTCAAATATTCTCCGAAACAGGTTGGCCATTGCGTTCTCTGATATCATCGACCGCAACTGAAGGATGGTCTTCTCGCGGACAGTTTTTTCTATGTTATCGAGGAAAGAACATGAGAGTGAAATTATACCTCATAGAATTTATGTCATGATCATTACACAGTACCGTCGGTAAACGTTCGCCAAAACGCGGCCGGCGGCGGATTAATCCGCCGTTTCCGCCGCTTTGCCATAACTCTCCTCAAAGTCGCTTATATTCAATGAAAGGCACATTGTTGGAATCAGAACAACATTATCTACCCAATGGCGCAAAAATCTTGACAAGATTTTAGAATTTTTGAGTTCGAGATGACCTAGATTAGCCGAGCCCGTAATTGTTTTGACCTGAGCCACACTCGCTCCTGAGTCTCGCCTAATTGTGCCCCCTGGCAGGGATCGAACTACCCAGTGGAATTTTAAAATTTTTAAACGCCGTCGAAAATGTGTTTTGTGCTAATTTTAGGTTTTGTCTCACTACGACGATTTCTTAGATATCAAATTCGACTAGTTTGCCGCCAAGTTCATCAATCCATGCATTCCTAATTATGCCCTGTGGCAGGAGTAGACCTGCCCAGTAGAATTTTTTAAATTTTAAAGAGGTATTAAAAATGTATTTTATGCCAATTTTAGGTTTTGCCTCATGATGGCGATCTACTTGATATCAAATTTGCCTACTCTGGCTCCATGTACATCATTCCATGCATTCTCAACTGCCGATTTTTTCCATTTTCGCTAATTATTTACGACCGCACCACTTTTGTTCTACAGCTGATTTTTGCTCAAGTTCTCGACTATGGAGTGTGGATTACAAATATAAGTTTTAGGCTTACCTTGATTAGAAGTAAGATAGTAATCAACCACCAAATTGGCAGAGCAGCGTACCAAGGAGACATGGCCTGCAAGGGCTACTTCGCGCGTGTAGATCTGTGTTTCCACGCAACGAATCAGTATAGGAGCTGGATATGTGGTAGTACAACATGCGGGGATGCTGTATCACAAAAACAATGGAGCTGGCAGCTCAGGTCCGGCAGCTCCACTGCTTCAAAAATGCCATTTTCTTCTACTCCGACCACGGGATTCAACACCGACCTCTGTAAAAACCGCGCAGAACAGTTTCTGTCATCTAGCGGAGCCGATATTCGCCTTTTTTCAAAAAATTTTCCATTTGGCGTTAATCACATATATTCCTTGAGATAAGTCCGCTACTGGAGTCCAGAGTGTTGCCGTGATTGCAATGACCTGACCTGCCCCACCAAGCATCTCCTTTCGACATGCAATCTCTTCTCTCGCTACTCACACCAACCGAGGTCGTTTACTAATGAGGTGCTGCTTCCTCAACCCACTTAATCATAATCATTTAGCTTTAGAAAAAGGAGTTATTAATAGATAATATAGAAAATTTATTACAATATATCAATATATCAAGTTCGTCTATTTGCATGTCTTTGGCTGCATGTATTTAATAACTGTTTCTTGCCATTAAGCGTTCTCTAATGTTTAATAAAGACATTTATCTAAAGTGAGATGATTTTAACGGCGAACAGCCGTCCTGCGCCCTCCGGCGGCCTCGCAGAAATCAAAAATCGGCAGTTGAAAATGTACTGAATGAAGTAAATGGAGTCAATCTGGTCTTTTCGATTCTCGAACCTCACGCCTGACCCTGTATTGGGTTAGTGTGAGTAGCGAGAGGAGAGAATGCATGTCCAAAGGACAGGTCAGGTCACTACAATCACAGCAACACTCTGGACTCCAGTAGCGGATTTGTCTCAAGGAATAATCCCACCCTTCCACGCTAATCCCACGCCTTCCAGGCTTGCCTGGCCCAACAACTCAGGATGCCAACCTGATTGTTAGCAGTCCGTTATTCATGCAAAGATCTCCCTCGATAGAGAGCCTTCGGGCTCTCTTGTTAAGAGGGATCTCGGGCCGCTTGTCGCAGGGCCACGTGGCGCGTCCACGGGTGGTGGATAGGGGAATTAAACGCGAACCAAATGCGACCGTGTACTGCCCAGAGACGCAGGTGGGATGCAGGGGATGGACTCCTTGCTCCTGCTGTGTCGGGTCGATGCGTTCCTTGTGCGTGGGAGCGGCATGTTCGTGCACAGTGTGCGTGGATGTGTACGTGACTGTGCGGATTGTAACTGTGTCGGCTCGGCCAAAAGCTTGCACTCGGTAGACTGGGAGTACATGTAAGGCGATTCGAGGCCGCCTTAAGTCTCGCCCCGTCCCTTCGGGCAGTCTGGCTGGCTGCCCGGAGTTCTTCGCCCGCACGACAGAGCCTGACTAGCTACCCGTGTTGTATTCCAGTCAAACACAGCAGCACTAAAGGGCCTCATTCCCCTGACCCCGAAAGAGCCCCCATTTCTGCAGCGATGGGAAGGACGACTACGGAGAGGCTGCTAAAATCTCAGGGCCTAACCAGGCTGCGCAAACTGAGAAGGACTAGGATGACCATCTGTACTTACAACGCCCGCACGCTTGCGTCGGAAGCATCCGTCGAGGACCTGATGATGCAAGCCAGGAAGATCAAGTACGACGTCATCGGACTGACCGAGGCGAGAAGACACCACCCCCTACACGCCGCCTACGACTTCGGAGAAGAACTGTTCCTCGGAACATGCGACAGCAGGGGAGTAGGCGCGTTGGTGTCCTCGTCAACACGCACTTGGCCATGAACATCGATTCGTACGAGTCTCTGACAAGCCGAATCGGACGTCTGCGAGTGAAGCGATGTGGCTCCGTGCCAGCCTTGACTGTGTTCGTCGCGTATGCCCCAACATCCGACTACGACGACGAAGACGTCGAGGCCTTCTACGTGGAGCTGGAGAAGTTCTATAAGGAAGATCACACCTTCTACAAGGTGATCGTCGGCGACTTCAACGCCAAGATCGGGCCACGAAGGTCGCCGGAAGAACTTCACATCGGAGCCCACGGTTTGGAGTGGAACGAGCAAGGTGAAAGGCTGTCTGAGTTTATCATGTCGACCAAGACCATCCATGGAAACCCGCAGTTCCAGAAGCCTCCCTCCCTACGATGGACCTGGGAATCCCCCGGTGGCCAGTTCCACAACGAGATCGACCACATCATCTTCAATCGCAAGTATTGCCTGACCGATGTCTCCGTTGTCCCCAAGTTCTACACGGGATCGGACCACCGCCTCCTTCGCGCGAGGTTCCGCTTTTCGCGTCAAGGAGAGAAGGCCGCGAAGTTCAAGAAGAGGAGTCCCAGAACGACCATCAACTGGGATCTCTACACCTCTCTTGTCGGCCTTTGGGAAGATGCCGTCATGGACAACGTCGACGAGGAATACGATCGCTTTGTGCACCATTTCCACGATAGTGCTAAGGGAGCCGAGAGCTTGAAGACCACCAAGAGACGCCTGTCTCCGGAAACTCTCGAGCTGATACGCCAGCGTGGAGCAGCACGAGCGTCAGGCAACTATCAACTGACGTCCGAGCTTGCAAAGCTATGCAGAGCGGCGATAAAGGAAGATCTGAAGGAGAGAAGGGCGGAAGTGTTGGCTGAAGCAGCAGAGGCAGGGCTGAGCATCCGCAATGCCCGCCGGAACTTCACCAACTTCAAGACCAAGATGACCGCTCTCCGACGCCCTGACGGAACCGTCACCTCTTCCAGAAGGACCATGGAGAAGATCATCCACGACTTCTACTCCGATCTCTTCGATAGCCACGTCCACCTGCCCCTACGCCATCTTCCGCAGGATGGATACGTCATCCCCTCTGTTCTCCCTTCCGAGATCCGACACGCCATCTCGTCGGTGAAGAAACGTACAGCACCCGGTCCTGACAGGATCAGAGCTGAACACCTGAAGAACCTCCCGCCAGCGCTCATCAACACCTTGGCGCGGCTCTTCACACGCTACCTGTCCGAATGCAAGGTTCCATCTCAGTGGAAGACCAGCAAGACCGTCTTGCTGTACAAGAAGGGAGACGTGCACGACATTGGCAACTATCGCCCGATCTGCCTGTTGTCCGTAGTCTACAAGCTGTTCACTCGAGTCATCCTGAATAGGATTAGTAGAACGCTGGACGAAGGACAGCCATGCGAACAAGCAGGATTTCGGAGAGGATTCAGCACGATCGACCACATACACACCATTACGAAGCTCATCGAAGTGTCGCGAGAGTACAAGCTGCCGCTGTGCCTTACGTTCATTGACCTGAAGAAGGCATTCGACTCCGTCGAGACTGAAGCGGTCATGGAAGCACTGCTCACCCAGGGCGTTCCTACTCAGTACATCAGAGTCCTTCGAGAGCTGTACAGTGGATTCACGACCAAGATCTCACCATTCTACAACGACGTCGTCATTGACGTGAAGAGAGGGGTTCGACAAGGGGATACCATATCCCCGAAGCTCTTCAGCGCCACCCTCGAAAACGTCATGCGCGAACTAGAATGGGATGACATGGGAGTGAAGGTCGACGGCCGGCAACTGCACCATCTTCGCTTCGCTGACGACATCGTGCTCATAACACCGAGCATCAGTCAGGCGGAACGAATGCTGGCCGACTTCGATCGTGTATGTGGAAGCATTGGACTGCAGCTGAATCTTACGAAGACGATGTTCATGAAGAACGGATGGGTTTCTGATGCCCCATTCTCGCTCAACGGAACGAACATCTCCGAATGCTCCAGCTATGTGTATCTGGGTCGCGAAGTCAACATGGCCAACGACCTAGCACCAGAGCTGAGCAGGAGGAAACGAGCGGCTTGGGGAGCTTTCAAGAGCGTCGAAGAAGTCGTGAAGAAAACGAAGAACGTCCGACTCCGTGCCCACCTATTCGACTCTACTGTTCTTCCTGCCCTAACATACGCCTCAGAGACCTGGGCTATACGAAAGCAGGATGAACACGCGATCAGCGTCGCGCAGTGTGGAGTCGAGAGGACGATGCTCGGAGTGACACGACTCACGCAAGTGAGAGAAGGCCTCCGGAGTTCCGAGCTTCGCCGACGTTCGAAGATTAGAGACGCTGTCGCATGGGCCAAGTCGTCGAAAATTAGGTGGGCCGGCCACGTAATGCGATTCGCAGACACCCGCTGGACGAGAGCCGTCACAGACTGGATTCCGCGGGATGTCAAAAGAACACCAGGACGCCCACCAACGCGTTGGTCGGACTTCTTCGTGAAAGCCCTGAACGACCGATATGACGCTCTTCGTGTGCCTCGAGCGAGGAGGATCCATTGGACCACTCTGGCACGCGACAGGGACGAATGGAGACGCTGCTGGCGCCCGCTCGAGCAAGTCGATGATCAACGGGACGACAGGTGATACAGGTGATACCCCTTCTGCCATTCCTGTAGGCCAACACTAGGAGCGCTTCGCTGTCAGTAGTGCAACGCCTTCGCGCGCTGGGTGTAGACACGTGACCAGGGTTCTGCTTAGCCATGAAGTTCGTCATTTTTGGAATGAACTGTCGCTTCCGCCTCGCAACTGAGTCTCCAAGAAAAAATATACAACAGATTTACTAATTTTCTATAACTACTATTACAAAGCATAGCCAACTTCGAATTACTTATAGTTATCAGCAAGTTTAAAAGCATAAACGTCGGTTCGGCATTCAATTCTGGTTTAGGGTGCGCCATATATTCCGATTCTGTGAAATTCTGCATTATATTTATCGCTTGAACAGGAGCTTATGGTGACCAATAAATAGTCTCCTTCCAAGGCAAGTCTGTGTATGTATGTATATCTGTCTTTGTGTCTGTGTCAGTGTGTATATGTCTGTCCGTCTGTTCGCTGATCATGTATCGATGAATTTCTTCTGAGAGGAGAAAAGAATTTGCAATTGATTTACGGTGCTGCGGGAGATCAGGCCTACTGCCTGCTGCGCCTACGCCGAGCTGGACTCTAATTGGTACTGTTCAACAAATGCGTGTGAAGCGCAATTAGGGAAGTATTGCTCCTCGAGCGCACCCCGAGTTTACTCAAGTTCGCGTCCTACGAAGTCATACCTCCTGCCGTCGGGGAGCTTTTACGAGACGTTACCATCAGCTGGCCACTGCAATACACTGTGAAGACCAACTCAGCGTTCAAATCACCGCCATATGAAGTCGAAGTGGAATGCGTGGCGCATATCCGTATGGGATTAGCGCCGAAGTTCTGCCTTCTTAGCGTCTTTCAACATTGAACAGGCTGACTTTGTTGATACTACGCCTCCTTCTGGGTTATCCACTGGTTTCGTATTGTCTTCGCAGTCATAGTCGCTGATATTTGGAAGTATTAATGTGGATGATTCCCATTCAACGCAAACATCCCTCATGTCGTCTGCTCAACAGCCTCAACTTATATTTTATTATTATATTTTTATTTTATTTTATTTTATTTATTTTTAATCAACACTCCATTGTCGAGAACTTGAGATAAAATCAGCTGTAGAACAAAAGTGTTGCGGTCGTAAATCATTAGCGGAAATGGAAAAAATCGGCAGTTGAGAATGCATGGATTGATGAACTTGGCGGCAACCTAAGCGAATTTGATATCTAAGAGATCGACGTAGTGAGACAAAACCTAAAATTAGCATAAAACACATTTTCGACAGCGTTTAAAAACTTTAAAATTCCACTGGGCAGTTCGATCCCTGCCAGGGGGCACAATTAGGCGAGACTCAGGAGCGAGTGTGGCTCAGGTCAAGACAATTACGGGCTCGGCTAATCTAGGTCATCTCGAACTCAAAAATTCTAAAATCTTGTCACGATTTTTGCGCCATTGGGTAGACAATGTGATTCTGGTTCCAACGATGTGCATTTCATTGAATATAACCGACTTTGAGGAGAGTTATGGCAAAGCGGCGGAAACGGCGGATTAATCCGCCGCCGGCCGCGTTTTGGCGAACGTTTACCGACGGTACTGTACAGTGAAAAACTACATGATTAAGGCGGACCGTATTCCAAATTCTCCTTTTTCATGAAAATTAATTTTCCACCTTGAAGGGGTTAAAATTCTGCCACAAATAATTTCAACTCTTGATCCATGCACAGTGTAAAAATCATGGTTTTCTGAAACGAATAGATTGGATCAACCCCTGGTCGATATGGCACCGACGTCATTGGAGCGACAAAATTGGCATATATATTATATATAATATATTAGGGGGGGGGCAAAAGTAATGAGACACTCCATGCCGTGTCCATATTTTTCGTGGCTGGAGTCTGGTTTCGTGCTTGTCGTATTTGTATGTTTGCATGCTACTTACTGAACCCTATCTGAGAAGTTACCACTTCCGCCCTTTCCAGAAGCATGCCAAAAACCCCATGCTGTCTCATGCCGAAACCCCAGTCTGACGAGTCGACCTGTGTCGCGCAAATCTCGCCCAATTCCCAACCCCGAGCAGCCTGGGCTCAATATTCACGCAAGATGAGAAGTACGTCTTCTACCTTAACCCTGCCAAGAAGCGAGTCTGGGTGATGCCTGGTGAATTGTTACCGACCTTCGTTCGGCGAGATGTTCACGGCGAGAAGCATCTTTGGAGCTTTTGGGTCTGCGCCCATGGACAGGTTTACCGGAAGCTGTTTCCCAAGAGCACTACGATGAACTCCAAGGCAATGGTGAACGAAATAGAGGAGATGGGCCGGCGACTCGCTCTTATTCATTCGCAGCGCTTCAAGAAGGTTCTCCTCTTCGACAACGCAGCACCCCATCGGGAACAAGTAACCACGGATAAGCTTGGCCAGCCGGGCTACGTTCACATGCCTCACCCACCGTATTCGCTGGACATCTCTCCATGCGACTACCACTACTACTTGAGCCTACAGGACTTCCTAGTCGGAAGGGAAACAAGAACCCAAGCAGTCCTTGACAACCATATCGAGCAGTTGATCAACACCAGGCCCAAGCAGCTCTGCAAGGATGGGATCAGGAAGTTGGCTGAGCGATGGCAGCAAGGTCCTTGCCCTTAATGGCAAATACATTCCTCAGCATCGTTGAGTTGTAATTGAGTTATAAAGAGATAAAGATTTTTTTCATTTTGTCTCATTACTTTTGGCCCCCCCCCCTAATATATTATATATTTATATAATATATATTATACGTATTATATTATATATAAATATATTATATATTTATATATTATATATAATATATTATGTAATATATTATATATTTATATTATATATTTATATATTTCGCGTATATTAGTCACACCTTATACTTTAAAGTGGCACAATTTTCACTCTGAAGTTTTCCCTTCAGAAGGTAGAAAAATTTTGCCGTGAGAAGTCCATCCTTCAGCTGAGCCTCCGTCATCGATTCCAAGAGTGTCTCAAAAATGTTGTGGAAAGAGCACTTGAGACAGCTTTGGCAATTAACACTCGGCATTGTATAGAGTACAGTTTCTGATGTTGCTGATGTTGCTCCTTCAGGTACAAAAATGTGTCGTGTCCATGACATCCTCGGAAAATCTGAAAAGTTGAATTCAATGTGATTAATTCGACAACTGCTCGCAAAAGTTCTTTATTGGCAACCGTAAACAATCAAAACACTATTAATATCAAAACCCTAATTAGCGCTTTTCTAGCAAATCATTCTATCAAAACATCATTCTATCAAACAATTACTCAACAGGATGTCTCCCTTGAACTAATCTGATACTGCCTATGCTGAACCTGGAAGGAAGAACCTATTAACGGTACAAAAATCGCATAAAAATTTAAAAAATTCAATAACGATAAATAAGACGGTGATCTACACGAGGGGGTCGTACCAGATCCGCCCTAGGAGGGAGTCGTAAATTTTCGGCAAAAATCGAACCCCACGCTTGACGCTGCACTAGACGCATTCAGTTCTTATGAAATCGTTTAGGAGCAGCCACCACGCACTCAAAAGTTGAGTGCAATCCTAGTTGGTGGTGGCCGCTATTAAACGATATCCCGACAACGAAACACAATAAATAGGCAACAACAAGTAAAAATAAGTGAACTACGCCAATCTCGCTGCCCAGGGGCCGGACTCATCAAAGTTACTGCAGTAACTTTAACGGAGAATTGCAAGCAAAGAGCTCAGATAACGCGGATTATCAAGCGATATGGTGAGCGATAAGCCGCGTTATCTGAGCTTTTCGCTTACAATTCTCCGTTAAACTTACTGCAGTAAATTTGATGAATCCGGCCCCAGATCCACTTAGTTTCCGAGTCTCCCGTCGGAAGACGAGACCCTAAAAGGACGGCTTAATCCGTTTAGACACCAACCTCCAAACTGGAGACCTTCCTGGCTTGTTGGATCCACGTCCAACACACGTTATCAAGCGCAAGGTCCATTATGCCACTGATGCTGCACTGGTGAAACTCATGTCCTCAACAGGCCTTTACAGGTCCGATAGATGGTGCACTTTCATTTTCGGTTGCAAACCTAGAGAGGGGGTCCTACCTGTTCCTCTCTATTTCTGACAGCTTTACTCCGAACAAGCAGTTAGATATCCTTCTAGGTCTATGCTGATCCTACTATATATAAAAGAGTAAGCGGTTGTGTCTGTCCGTCCGTCTGTCCATCCGTCCTTCCGTCGGTCCATCTAGCTTTTCATAGACGTCGAGTGACAGGCGTCCGGGTTGAGACGAGGTGTGACCCACGTCGTGTCACGTGCGTCAGAAGACATGTCGCCGATGTCGCGTAAAGGGCATCTGGGTTGAGAAGACATCTCACCGTCGGCGTTCAACAGGCGTCCGGCTTCAGGGGTTGTGTCACCCATGTCGCGCAGTCGGTGTCTAGGTTCAGAAGAGGTGTCACCGACGTCGCCCAAGTGGTGTCCGGATTCAGACGACGTGTCACCCATATCGCGCAAAGGACGAACGGTTTGAAAAGACGTGTTGCTGACGTCGCTCGACAGGCGTCCGGGTTCAAGAGTTGTGTCACCCATGACGCGCAGTCGGTGTCTAGGTTCAGAAGAGGTGTCACCGACGTCGCCCAAGTGGTGTCCGGATTCAGACGACGTGTCACCCATATCGCGCAAAGGGCGAACGGTTTGAAAAGACGTGTTGCTGACGTCGCTCGACAGGCGTCCGGGTTCAGGAGTTGTGTCACCCATGTCGAGCAGTCGGTGTCTAGGTTCAGAAGAGGTGTCACCGATGTCGCCCAAGTGGTGTCCGGATTCAGACGACGTGTCACCCATATCGCGCAAAGGACGAACGGTTTGAAAAGACGTGTTGCTGACGTCGCTCGACAGGCGTCCGGGTTCAAGAGTTGTGTCACCCATGACGCGCAGTCGGTGTCTAGGTTCAGAAGAGGTGTCACCGACGTCGCCCAAGTGGTGTCCGGATTCAGACGACGTGTCACCGATGTCGCGCAAAGGACGAACGGTTTGAAAAGACGTGTTACCGACGTCGCTCGACAGGCGTGCGGGTTCAAGAGTTGTGTCACCCATGACGCGCAGTCGGTGTCTAGGTTCAGAAGAGGTGTCACCGACGTCGCCCAAGTGGTGTCCGGATTCAGACGACGTGTCACCCATATCGCGCAAAGGACGAACGGTTTGAAAAGACGTGTTGCTGACGTCGCTCGACAGGCGTCCGGGTTCAGGAGTTGTGTCACCCATGTCGAGCAGTCGGTGTCTAGGTTCAGAAGAGGTGTCACCGATGTCGCCCAAGTGGTGTCCGGATTCAGACGACGTGTCACCGATGTCGCGCAAAGGACGAACGGTTTGAAAAGACGTGTTACCGACGTCGCTCGACAGGCGTGCGGGTTCAAGAGTTGTGTCACCCATGACGCGCAGTCGGTGTCTAGGTTCAGAAGAGGTGTCACCGATGTCGCGGAATGGATGCTTGGGTTAAGAAGGGGTCTTATCGATATCGTGCAAGGGGTGTCCCGGTTCAGACGACATGTCACCGATGGGTGACCAGTGAAGGGGATTAGTAATGGGGGACCACTGCAGGGAGAGGGTCCAGCAATGGGGGGGGGGAGTGGAAAGAAGGAGGACCAGTGAAGAGGAGACCACAAACGGGGACCACTGCAGGGAGGGACCAGCAATGGGGGGGGGGGGAATGGAAAGAAGGAGGACCGGTGAAGAGGAGACCACAAAGGGGGACCATTGCAGGGAGGGACCAGCAATGGGGGGGGGGGGAATGGAAAGAAGGAGGACCAGTGAAGAGGGGACCACTAAGAGGGACCACTACAGGGAAGGGTCCGGTGAGGGAGGACCGGTAACGGGGGAGGATGGAGCAGTGAAGATTGGATCAGTAAAAGGGACCAGAAAAGGGGAGACCAGCAAAGGTGGAACCAGTAACGAGGAGGGGGGGGGCGAGTGGTGAAGGAGGTCCAATGAAGAGGGGACCAGTATAAGAGGGGGGAGAGACGGTGAAGGGGACCAGTGAAGATGGGACCACTGAAGGAGGGGGTCCAGTGAAGGGAACCAGTAAGGGCGGATTATGATTTTTTATCAGTATCGTCCAATGGGTATAAGGCTTCAGAAAACGTGCTACTGACGTCGTTACACGTGCGTTGGGGCTCAGCATATGTATCTTAGACGATATCAACATGCGTCCGGATTCAGAACACGTGACCCAGACGTCGTACAACGTGCGTCCAGATCCAGAAGTCGTTCCCCAGATCATACTTTGCACAGCATTCGTGAGAAGACTTTTTAAAAGCTTCGTTCGACAAGTGTGTGCGTACTTGACTCTCACTACGCCTTTATTTCTTTTTATTTCACTTCGGCACAAGTGTAAGGGGTATTGGCGGGGTTGAGAGTGAGGGTAAGGAGAATGGTTAAAGTTATCGGAGGAACATGATTGCTGTCGGACAGTTAACGGTATCAAGCGGTCTACCGACACCCATTGGTTTCATTTATGTTTCCGCAGATTAGGCGCTTTGGATTCAGACTCTCACAGTCTGTTCCTCAGGATTTCGTAGAACATGTACTTCAGAGAATGAAATGAAAGTAAGGGGGTCTAAAGAAGAAAAGAACACGGTCGGGTGTTCTATACTCCGGGTTTGGGGGCGAAGCCCCCAACCAGACGTTTGGCGGCTGCGAGGCAGCTGAACGTCTGGTTAGATAAATGTGTGTAGCGTGTTCTACAGTTTCTTAGGCAGTAGGGGTCAGATTCGTCAGCGACTTACAACAAACTAAAGTTGTAGTCGTTGATGAATCTGGCCCCTGGATGTTGTGAAGGAGCACGAAGGTGAACCCGCTGTTGCAGACTTGCTCCCACCTTCGGAGCCTCAACCATATACGCTGGAGATTTCGCTCACTTCTTTAAAAAAATCTTTTCATACGATGCTCTCGCAGATAAGAAGTATGAGGCGTTTTTGAGAGACAGTTTTGGCAATGCCTGGAAGTCGGAGCTGACAGAACTCTAAGAGGGGACTGCGATCGAAGGATCTGCAGAGTCATCACAGAACAGTGCACAAACACACTGCTGAGTGAGTGGATCGAAAAAAACTGGAAGTGAATCGCCTGCTTGCGCTAGCTATTACATCCGACGTCGCACGTATTGTATGTACAATCTATCGAAAGCGCTTTCATTCTAACGAGCTTCTTGCCTAACAGCACGGTGAAGAGGACATTAAGGCCTTTGTCATACCATCGCTCACGCCGAGCGACGCCTAATGATATGCTCCCATATCGATCGGGCTGCGCGATGGAATCGATATGGGTGCATCTCACTAGGCGTCGCTGGGGGTGAGCGATGGTATGACAAAGGCCTAAGAACATCAAGTATGTAGCCCAGAAAATGGAGGAATTGGCACGGGTAGAAAATGGGATTTAGTACATCCACGCAGGGTCAAGCGTGGGGTTCGATTTTTGCAGAAAATTTACGACCCCCCTCCCAGAATTGGTCTGGCACGACCCCCCCCCTTGTGTAAACCACCGTTTTATTTCCTATCCGCATCGAATTTTTTAAATTTTTTAATGCGATTTTTGTACCGTTTAATAGGTCCTTCTTTCCAGGTGCAGCATCGACTGTGTCAGATTAGTTCAAGAAAGAGTGTTACTAAGTAACTGTTTAATTTAGTAATTTGTTAGAAAAAAACGCTGATAAAGGTTTTGTGTATGTAATCTTTTGATAATAATATTTTGTTTGTTTACAGTTGAAAGTAAAGCACTTTTGAGAGCAGTTGTCAAATCAATCACAACGAGTTCAACTTTTCAGGCTTTCCGAGCATCTCGTGGACACGGCACATTTTTGTACGTGAAGAAGCAACATCTGCATGCGAAATTGTACTCTGTACAATGCCGAGTGTTAATTTCTAAAGCTGACTTGAATGCTTTGTCAACAAATTTTTTTTAGTCACTCTCGGAAGCGATGACGGAACGGCAACCGTAGGATGGATTTTCCAGGAATGCCTACGAAGGCGTGGAGTCTCTCATTCGTCCCGCAAAGTTGTAAAAATTAATATAAAAATGTTTCAAGTGAAGATTGTATTACTTGTTACAAATAAAGATTTTCTGCACCCAGATTTGGAGTCAATGAGAAGTTTCCATTTTTCAGTTTTTTTTTCAGGAAGTCACGGACGCGACAGTTTTCTGCCTGAACGAGCGACATCTACGTCCTAAATTGCCGTCTATAAAATTTGAATTGTCAATTGCTAAGGAAAATTAAGTGCTTTTCCTACAAGATTTTTGGAAGCACTCTTCGAAGCGATGACCGAATGGCAACCAGAGGATGGTCTTGTCACGGAACTAATTTTCTCTCCTCTGCAGGAAATAGCATCAGAAAGTGGAGTTGTACGCAATAAAGTTTTAATCCACAGTTTGACAACGGTAATAAAACCTGTTTTTCTGAAAGGATCCACTGTATGAACAGACGCTCCGATTTGTATGATTTGCCGACATTTTTCGACACCGTTAATTACATGGAGGCCGCTATTTTTACAGCCTGCTTTTTAAAGCGTAGAACCCACACTTCTTATTGTTTTAAAAGCTTTGTGATTTTTTCAGAGATGTCGCACAAACTCCGAAATATGGTAGGTTACGTGGAGCCATTGCGTTATCCGATATCACCGATCGCCACTGAAGGATGGACTTCTCGCGGCAAAAAATTTCTACCTTCTGGAGGAAGAGCATCAGAGAGTGAAAACTGTGCCATCTTAGAGTTCAAGATGTGATTAATATACAATCAAAAACTAAGCTTCTTCGCAGTGATCTCCGATATGATCAGAGAAGATCGATTTGCAAATTCTCATGTTTCATGAAAAATAATTTTTTACCTGAACCAGATCGCGCACAAAGTTGAAATCATGCCACAAAAAGTAACAGGTCTTGGTCAATGCACAGTGTAAAAATCATGGTTTTCTGAAACGAATAGATTGGATCGACCCCTGGTCGATATGGCACTGACGTCATGGGAGCGACGAAATTCGACGTTCACAAAAATGACTATAACTCGGTAAGTTTCCACAATTTGAAAAAGCCAAAGAACTTTCAGAAACCAGAAGAAAAGGGCCTTTACATAGTATAAAAATCTGTTTTCAAGAAGTAGATCTTCATACGGGGCTGAGGCCTTCGATTTTTGAGCGAAAAAATTGAAGTGATTTTGTAAATAATTATATCCCGGTAAGTTTTTCGAATTTTAAAAGACTTAATAGCTTTTTGAAAACAAGACGAAAAGCGCTTTCAAACCATGTAAGAATTAGTTTTCAACAGGGAGGTCTTCGTAGGGGGCGGGTGGGGTTCGAATTCTGGTCCATTGTTGCAAAAATACGTGCCAAAAATCGAACCCCCCTCCCCCCATATGAAGATCGCTTTTTTGAAAACTGGTTTCTACACGATTAGAAAGCACCTTTTCCCTATTTTTCAAAAAGCAATTGGCATTTTTAAATTTCGAAAAGCGAACCGAGTTATGATCATTTTATGAAATGACTCCAGTGTCGACGGTGCAGAGTCTACGAGCAGTTCTTCACAAATTTGATCATAACTCCGTTCGCTTTTTGAATTTCAAAAATCCCAATTGCTTTTTGAAAAACAGGGGAAAGATGCTTTCTAACCATATAAAAACCAGTTTTCAAAAAAGGGATCTTCATACGGGGCGAGGGGGGTTCGATTTTTGGCACGTATTTTTGCAACAATGGACCAGAATTCGAACCCCACCCGCCCCCTATGAAGACCTCCCTGATGAAAAATAATTTCTATATGGTTTGAAAGCGCTTTTCGTCTCGTTTTCAAAAAGCTATTAAGTCTTTTAAAATTCGAAAAACTTACCGGGATATAATTATTTATACAAAATCACTTCAATTTTTTTTCGCTCAAAAATCGAAGGCCTCAGCCCCTTATGAAGATCTGTTTCTTGAAAACAGATTTTTATACTATGTAAAGGCCCTTTTCTTCTGGTTTCTAAAAATCCTTTGACTTTTCAAATTGTGGAAACTTACCGAGTTATAGTCATTTTTGTGAACGTCGAATTTCATCGCTCCCATGACGTCAGTGCCATATCGACCAGTGGTCGATCCAATCTATTCGTTTCAGAAAACCATGATTTTTACACTGTGCATTGAAAAAGACCTGTTAGGTTTTGTGGCATGATTTCAACTGTGTGCGCGATCTGGTTCAGGTAAAAAATTATTTTTCATGAAACATGAGAATTTGCAAATCGATCTTCTCTGATCATATCGGAGATCACTGCGAAGAAGCTTAGTTTTTGAT
>CANAIB010000101.1:0-20346 GCA_947359475.1 Heligmosomoides polygyrus bakeri
GGATTTTTATTATATATTACATCGATATCATCGAACACGTCGGCAACCCTGCATGGCGAGCGGTAGACGTGCCGAACACGTTGGCAACCCTGCATGGCGAGCAGTAGACGTGCCGAACACGTTGGCAACCCTGCATGGCGAGCCGTAGACGTGCCGAACACGTCGGCAACCCTGCATGGCGAGCCGTAGACGTGCCGAACACGTCGGCAACCGCGTATGGCGAGCCGCAGACGTGCCGAACCCGTTGGCAACCCCGCATGGCGAGCCGTAGACGTGCCGAACACGTCGGCAACCGCGCATGGCGAGCCGTAGACGTGCCGAACACGTCGGTAACCCTGCATGGCGAGCCGTAGACGTGGCGAAGACGTTGGCAACCCCGCATGGCGAGCCGTAGACGTGCCGAACACGTCGGCAACCCCGCATAGCGAGCCGTAGACGTGCCGAACACGTCGGCAACCGCGCATGGCGAGCCGTAGACGTGCCGAACACGTCGGGAACCGCGCATGGCGAGCGGTAGACGTGCCGAACACGTTGGCAACCCTGCATGGCGAGCCGTAGACGTGCCGAACACGTTGGCAACCCTGCATGGCGAGCCGTAGACGTGCCGAACACGTCGGCAACCCTGCATGGCGAGCCGTAGACGTGCCGAACACGTTGGCAACCCTGCATGGCGAGCCGTAGACGTGCCGAACACGTCGGCAACCGCGCATGGCGAGCGGTAGACGTGCCGAACACGTTGGCAACCCTGCATGGCGAGCCGTAGACGTGCCGAACACGTTGGCAACCCTGCATGGCGAGCCGTAGACGTGCCGAACACGTCGGCAACCCTGCATGGCGAGCCGTAGACGTGCCGAACACGTCGGCAACCGCGTATGGCGAGCCGCAGACGTGCCGAATCCGTTGGCAACCCCGCATGGCGAGCCGTAGACGTGACGAACACGTCGGCAACCGCGTATGGCGAGCCTTAGACGTGCCGAACACGTCGGCAACCGCGCATGGCAAGCCGTAGACGTGCTGAGCACGTCGGCAGCCGTGCATGGCGAGCCGTAGACGTGCCGAACACGTCGGCAACCGCGCATGGCGAGCCGTGGACGTGCCGAACACGTCGGTAACCGCGCCCGGGCAGTTAGATGATCATCGACGGGGGGCGTTCACACCAGGGGAGGCACTCGACATCGATCGATATTATCGATTTTTATTATATATTACATCGATATCATCGAACACGTCGGCAACCCTGCATGGCGAGCCGTAGACGTGCCGAACACGTCGGCAACCGCGTATGGCGAGCGGTAGACGTGCCGAACACGTTGGCAACCCTGCATGGCGAGCCGTAGACGTGCCGAACACGTTGGCAACCCTGCATGGCGAGCCGTAGACGTGCCGAACACGTCGGCAACCCTGCATGGCGAGCCGTAGACGTGCCGAACAAGTCGGCAACCGCGTATGGCGAGCCGCAGACGTGCCGAATCCGTTGGCAACCCCGCATGGCGAGCCGTAGACGTGACGAACACGTCGGCAACCGCGTATGGCGAGCCGTAGACGTGCCGAACACGTCGGCAACCGCGCATGGCAAGCCGTAGACGTGCTGAGCACGTCGGCAGCCGTGCATGGCGAGCCGTAGACGTGCCGAACACGTCGGCAACCGCGCATGGCGAGCCGTGGACGTGCCGAACACGTCGGTAACCGCGCCCGGGCAGTTAGATGATCATCGACGGGGGGCGTTCACACCAGGGGAGGCACTCGACATCGATCGATATTATCGATTTTTATTATATATTACATCGATATCATCGAACACGTCGGCAACCCTGCATGGCGAGCCGTAGACGTGCCGAACACGTCGGCAACCGCGTATGGCGAGCAGCAGACGTGCCGAACCCGTTGGCAACCCCGCATGGCGAGCCGTAGACGTGACGAACACGTCGGCAACCCTGCATGGCGAGCCGTAGACGTGCCGAACACGTCGGCAACCGCGTATGGCGAGCCGCAGACGTGCCGAACCCGTTGGCAACCCCGCATGGCGAGCCGTAGACGTGACGAACACGTCGGCAACCGCGTATGGCGAGCCGTAGACGTGCCGAACACGTGGGCAACCGTGCATGGCGAGCCGTAGACGTGCTGAGCACGTCGGCAGCCGTGCATGGCGAGCCGTAGACGTGCCGAACACGTCGGCAACCGCGCATGGCGAGCCGTGGACGTGCCGAACACGTCGGTAACCGCGCCCGGGCAGTTAGATGATCATCGACGGGGGGCGTTCACACCAGGGGAGGCACTCGACATCGATCGATATTATCGATTTTTATTATATATTACATCGATATCATCGAACACGTCGGCAACCCTGCATGGCGAGCGGTAGACGTGCCGAACACGTTGGCAACCCTGCATGGCGAGCCGTAGACGTGCCGAACACGTTGGCAACCCTGCATGGCGAGCCGTAGACGTGCCGAACACGTTGGCAACCCTGCATGGCGAGCCGTAGACGTGCCGAACACGTCGGCAACCCTGCATGGCGAGCCGTAGACGTGCCGAACACGTCGGCAACCGCGTATGGCGAGCCGCAGACGTGCCGAATCCGTTGGCAACCCCGCATGGCGAGCCGTAGACGTGACGAACACGTCGGCAACCGCGTATGGCGAGCCGTAGACGTGCCGAACACGTCGGCAACCGCGCATGGCAAGCCGTAGACGTGCTGAGCACGTCGGCAGCCGTGCATGGCGAGCCGTAGACGTGCCGAACACGTCGGCAACCGCGCATGGCGAGCCGTGGACGTGCCGAACACGTCGGTAACCGCGCCCGGGCAGTTAGATGATCATCGACGGGGGGCGTTCACACCAGGGGAGGCACTCGACATCGATCGATATTATCGATTTTTATTATATATTACATCGATATCATCGAACACGTCGGCAACCCTGCATGGCGAGCCGTAGACGTGCCGAACACGTCGGCAACCGCGTATGGCGAGCAGCAGACGTGCCGAACCCGTTGGCAACCCCGCATGGCGAGCCGTAGACGTGACGAACACGTCGGCAACCCTGCATGGCGAGCCGTAGACGTGCCGAACACGTCGGCAACCGCGTATGGCGAGCCGCAGACGTGCCGAACCCGTTGGCAACCCCGCATGGCGAGCCGTAGACGTGACGAACACGTCGGCAACCGCGTATGGCGAGCCGTAGACGTGCCGAACACGTGGGCAACCGTGCATGGCGAGCCGTAGACGTGCTGAGCACGTCGGCAGCCGTGCATGGCGAGCCGTAGACGTGCCGAACACGTCGGCAACCGCGCATGGCGAGCCGTGGACGTGCCGAACACGTCGGTAACCGCGCCCGGGCAGTTAGATGATCATCGACGGGGGGCGTTCACACCAGGGGAGGCACTCGACATCGATCGATATTATCGATTTTTATTATATATTACATCGATATCATCGAACACGTCGGCAACCCTGCATGGCGAGCGGTAGACGTGCCGAACACGTTGGCAACCCTGCATGGCGAGCCGTAGACGTGCCGAACACGTTGGCAACCCTGCATGGCGAGCCGTAGACGTGCCGAACACGTCGGCAACCCTGCATGGCGAGCCGTAGACGTGCCGAACACGTCGGCAACCGCGTATGGCGAGCCGCAGACGTGCCGAACCCGTTGGCAACCCCGCATGGCGAGCCGTAGACGTGCCGAACACGTCGGCAACCGCGCATGGCGAGCCGTGGACGTGCCGAACACGTCGGTAACCGCGCCCGGGCAGTTAGATGATCATCGACGGGGGCGTTCACACCAGGGGAGGCACTCGACATCGATCGATATTATCGATTTTTATTATATATTACATCGATATCATCGAACACGTCGGCAACCCTGCATGGCGAGCGGTAGACGTGCCGAACACGTTGGCAACCCTGCATGGCGAGCCGTAGACGTGCCGAACACGTTGGCAACCCTGCATGGCGAGCCGTAGACGTGCCGAACACGTCGGCAACCCTGCATGGCGAGCCGTAGACGTGCCGAACACGTCGGCAACCGCGTATGGCGAGCCGCAGACGTGCCGAACCCGTTGGCAACCCCGCATGGCGAGCCGTAGACGTGACGAACACGTCGGCAACCGCGTATGGCGAGTCGTAGACGTGCCGAACACGTCGGCAACCGCGCATGGCGAGCCGTAGACGTGCTGAGCACGTCGGCAGCCGTGCATGGCGAGCCGTAGACGTGCCGAACACGTCGGCAACCGCGCATGGCGAGCCGTGGACGTGCCGAACACGTCGGCAACCGCGCATGGCGAGCCGTAGACGTGCTGAGCACGTCGGCAGCCGTGCATGGCGAGCCGTAGACGTGCCGAACACGTCGGCAACCGCGCATGGCGAGCCGTGGACGTGCCGAACACGTCGGTAACCGCGCCCGGGCAGTTAGATGATCATCGACGGGGGGCGTTCACACCAGGAGAAGCACTCAGCATCGATCGATATTATCGATTTTTATTATATATTATATCGATATTATCGAACACGTCGGCAACCGCGCATGGCGAGCCGTAGACGTGCCGAACACGTCGGCAACCGCGTATGGCGAGCCGTAGACGTGCCGAACACGTCGGCAACCGCGTATGGCGAGCCGTAGATAGACGTGCCGAACACGTCGGCAACCGCGCATGGCGAGCCGTAGATAGACGTGCCGAACACGCCGGCAACCGCGCATGGCGAGCCGTGGACGTGCCGATTACGTCGGCAGCCGTGCATGGCGAGCCGTGGACGTGCCGAACACGTCGGCAACCGCGTATGGCGAGCCGTAGACGTGCCGAACACGTTGGCAACCCTGCATGGCGAGCCGTAGACGTGCCGAACACGTCGGCTACCGCGCATGGCGAGCCGTAGACGTGCCGAACACGTCGGCAACCCCGCATGGCGAGCCGTAGACGTGCCGAACACGTCGGCAACCCTGCATGGCGAGCCGTAGACGTGCCGAACACGTCGGCAACCCTGCATGGCGAGCCGTAGACGTGCCGATCACGTTGGCAACCGCGCATGGCGAGCCGTAGACGTGCCGAACACGTCGGTAACCCTGCATGGCGAGCCGTAGACGTGGCGAAGACGTTGGCAACCCCGCATGGCGAGCCGTAGACGTGCCGAACACGTCGGCAACCCCGCATAGCGAGCCGTAGACGTGCCGAACACGTCGGCAACCGCGCATGGCGAGCCGTAGACGTGCCAAACACGTTGGCAACCCTGCATGGAGAGCCGTAGACGTGCCGAACACGTTGGCAACCCTGCATGGCGAGCCGTAGACGTGCCGAACACGTCGGCAACCCTGCATGGCGAGCCGTAGACGTGCCGAACACGTTGGCAACCCTGCATGGCGAGCCGTAGACGTGCCGAACACGTCGGCGACCCTGCATGGCGAGCCGTAGACGTGCCGAACACGTTGGCAACCCTGCATGGCGAGCCGTAGACGTGCCGAACACGTCGGCAACCGCGCATGGCGAGCGGTAGACGTGCCGAACACGTTGGCAACCCTGCATGGCGAGCCGTAGACGTGCCGAACACGTTGGCAACCCTGCATGGCGAGCCGTAGACGTGCCGAACACGTCGGCAACCCTGCATGGCGAGCCGTAGACGTGCCGAACACGTTGGCAACCCTGCATGGCGAGCCGTAGACGTGCCGAACACGTTGGCAACCCTGCATGGCGAGCCGTAGACGTGCCGAACACGTTGGCAACCCTGCATGGCGAGCCGTAGACGTGCCGAACACGTCGGCAACCCTGCATGGCGAGCCGTAGACGTGCCGAACACGTCGGCAACCGCGTATGGCGAGCCGCAGACGTGCCGAAGCCGTTGGCAACCCCGCATGGCGAGCCGTAGACGTGACGAACACGTCGGCAACCGCGTATGGCGAGCCGTAGACGTGCCGAACACGTCGGCAACCGCGCATGGCAAGCCGTAGACGTGCTGTGCACGTCGGCAACCGCGTATGGCGAGCCGTAGACGTGCCGAACACGTCGGCAACCGCGCATGGCGAGCCGTAGACGTGCTGAGCACGTCGGCAGCCGTGCATGGCGAGCCGTAGACGTGCCGAACACGTCGGCAACCGCGCATGGCGAGCCGTAGACGTGCTGAGCACTTCGGCAGCCGTGCATGGCGAGCCGTAGACGTGCCGAACACGTCGGCAACCGCGCATGGCGAGCCGTGGACGTGCCGAACACGTCGGTAACCGCGCCCGGGCAGTTAGATGATCATCGACGGGGGGCGTTCACACCAGGGGAGGCACTCGACATCGATCGATATTATCGATTTTTATTATATATTACATCGATATCATCGAACACGTCGGCAACCCTGCATGGCGAGCGGTAGACGTGCCGAACACGTTGGCAACCCTGCATGGCGAGCCGTAGACGTGCCGAACACGTTGGCAACCCTGCATGGCGAGCCGTAGACGTGCCGAACACGTCGGCAACCCTGCATGGCGAGCCGTAGACGTGCCGAACACGTCGGCAACCGCGTATGGCGAGCCGCAGACGTGCCGAACCCGTTGGCAACCCCGCATGGCGAGCCGTAGACGTGACGAACACGTCGGCAACCGCGTATGGCGAGCCGTAGACGTGCCGAACACGTCTGCAACCGCGCATGGCGAGCCGTAGACGTGCTGAGCACGTCGGCAGCCCTGCATGGCGAGCCGTAGACGTGCCGAACACGTCGGCAACCGCGCATGGCGAGCCGTGGACGTGCCGAACACGTCGGCAACCGCGCATGGCGAGCCGTAGACGTGCTGAGCACGTCGGCAGCCGTGCATGGCGAGCCGTAGACGTGCCGAACACGTCGGCAACCGCGCATGGCGAGCCGTGGACGTGCCGAACACGTCGGTAACCGCGCCCGGGCAGTTAGATGATCATCGACGGGGGGCGTTCACACCAGGAGAAGCACTCAGCATCGATCGATATTATCGATTTTTATTATATATTATATCGATATTATCGAACACGTCGGCAACCGCGCATGGCGAGCCGTAGACGTGCCGAACACGTCGGCAACCGCGTATGGCGAGCCGTAGACGTGCCGAACACGTCGGCAACCGCGTATGGCGAGCCGTAGATAGACGTGCCGAACACGTCGGCAACCGCGCATGGCGAGCCGTAGATAGACGTGCCGAACACGCCGGCAACCGCGCATGGCGAGCCGTGGACGTGCCGATTACGTCGGCAGCCGTGCATGGCGAGCCGTGGACGTGCCGAACACGTCGGCAACCGCGTATGGCGAGCCGTAGACGTGCCGAACACGTTGGCAACCCTGCATGGCGAGCCGTAGACGTGCCGAACACGTCGGCTACCGCGCATGGCGAGCCGTAGACGTGCCGAACACGTCGGCAACCCCGCATGGCGAGCCGTAGACGTGCCGAACACGTCGGCAACCCTGCATGGCGAGCCGTAGACGTGCCGTACACGTCGGCAACCCTGCATGGCGAGCCGTAGACGTGCCGATCACGTTGGCAACCGCGCATGGCGAGCCGTAGACGTGCCGAACACGTCGGTAACCCTGCATGGCGAGCCGTAGACGTGGCGAAGACGTTGGCAACCCCGCATGGCGAGCCGTAGACGTGCCGAACACGTCGGCAACCCCGCATAGCGAGCCGTAGACGTGCCGAACACGTCGGCAACCGCGCATGGCGAGCCGTAGACGTGCCAAACACGTTGGCAACCCTGCATGGAGAGCCGTAGACGTGCCGAACACGTTGGCAACCCTGCATGGCGAGCCGTAGACGTGCCGAACACGTCGGCAACCGCGCATGGCGAGCCGTAGACGTGCCAAACACGTTGGCAACCCTGCATGGAGAGCCGTAGACGTGCCGAACACGTCGGCAACCGCGCATGGCAAGCCGTAGACGTGCTGAGCACGTCGGCAGCCGTGCATGGCGAGCCGTAGACGTGCCGAACACGTCGGCAACCGCGCATGGCGAGCCGTGGACGTGCCGAACACGTCGGTAACCGCGCCCGGGCAGTTAGATGATCATCGACGGGGGGCGTTCACGCCAGGGGAGGCACTCGACATCGATCGATATTATCGATTTTTATTATATATTACATCGATATCATCGAACACGTCGGCAACCCTGCATGGCGAGCCGTAGACGTGCCGAACACGTCGGCAACCGCGTATGGCGAGCAGCAGACGTGCCGAACCCGTTGGCAACCCCGCATGGCGAGCCGTAGACGTGACGAACACGTCGGCAACCCTGCATGGCGAGCCGTAGACGTGCCGAACACGTCGGCAACCGCGTATGGCGAGCCGCAGACGTGCCGAACCCGTTGGCAACCCCGCATGGCGAGCCGTAGACGTGACGAACACGTCGGCAACCGCGTATGGCGAGCCGTAGACGTGCCGAACACGTGGGCAACCGTGCATGGCGAGCCGTAGACGTGCTGAGCACGTCGGCAGCCGTGCATGGCGAGCCGTAGACGTGCCGAACACGTCGGCAACCGCGTATGGCGAGCCGCAGACGTGCCGAACCCGTTGGCAACCCCGCATGGCGAGCCGTAGACGTGACGAACACGTCGGCAACCGCGCCCGGGCAGTTAGATGATCATCGACGGGGGGCGTTCACACCAGGAGAAGCACTCAGCATCGATCGATATTATCGATTTTTATTATATATTATATCGATATTATCGAACACGTCGGCAACCGCGCATGGCGAGCCGTAGACGTGCCGAACACGTCGGCAACCGCGCATGGCGAGCCGTAGATAGACGTGCCGAACACGTCGGCAACCCTGCATGGCGAGCCGTAGACGTGCCGAACACGTTGGCAACCCTGCATGGCGAGCCGTAGACGTGCCGAACACGTCGGCGACCCTGCATGGCGAGCCGTAGACGTGCCGAACACGTTGGCAACCCTGCATGGCGAGCCGTAGACGTGCCGAACACGTCGGCAACCGCGCATGGCGAGCGGTAGACGTGCCGAACACGTTGGCAACCCTGCATGGCGAGCCGTAGACGTGCCGATCACGTTGGCAACCGCGCATGGCGAGCCGTAGACGTGCCGAACACGTCGGTAACCCTGCATGGCGAGCCGTAGACGTGGCGAAGACGTTGGCAACCCCGCATGGCGAGCCGTAGACGTGCCGAACACGTCGGCAACCCCGCATAGCGAGCCGTAGACGTGCCGAACACGTCGGCAACCGCGCATGGCGAGCCGTAGACGTGCCAAACACGTTGGCAACCCTGCATGGAGAGCCGTAGACGTGCCGAACACGTTGGCAACCCTGCATGGCGAGCCGTAGACGTGCAGAACACGTCGGCAACCCTGCATGGCGAGCCGTAGACGTGCCGAACACGTTGGCAACCCTGCATGGCGAGCCGTAGACGTGCCGAACACGTCGGCGACCCTGCATGGCGAGCCGTAGACGTGCCGAACACGTTGGCAACCCTGCATGGCGAGCCGTAGACGTGCCGAACACGTCGGCAACCGCGCATGGCGAGCGGTAGACGTGCCGAACACGTTGGCAACCCTGCATGGCGAGCCGTAGACGTGCCGAACACGTTGGCAACCCTGCATGGCGAGCCGTAGACGTGCCAAACACGTTGGCAACCCTGCATGGCGAGCCGTAGACGTGCCGAACACGTTGGCAACCCTGCATGGCGAGCCGTAGACGTGCCGAACACGTCGGCAACCGCGCATGGCGAGCGGTAGACGTGCCGAACACGTTGGCAACCCTGCATGGCGAGCCGTAGACGTGCCGAACACGTTGGCAACCCTGCATGGCGAGCCGTAGACGTGCCGAACACGTCGGCAACCCTGCATGGCGAGCCGTAGACGTGCCGAACACGTCAGCAACCGCGCATGGCGAGCCGTAGACGTGCCGAACACGTCGGCAACCGCGTATGGCGAGCGTAGACGTGCCGAACACGTCGGCAACCGCGTACGGCGAGCCGTAGACGTGCCGAAGACGTTGGCAACCCCGCATGGCGAGCCGTAGACCTGCCGAACACGTCGGCAACCGCGCATGGCGAGCCGTAGACGTGACGAACACGTTGGCAACCCTGCATGTCGAGCCGTAGACGTGCCGAACACGTTGGCAACCCTGCATGGCGAGCCGTAGACGTGCCGAACACGTCGGCTACCGCGCATGGCGAGCCGGAGACGTGCCGAACACGTCGGCAACCGCGCATGGCGAGCCGTAGACGTGCCAAACACGTTGGCAACCCTGCATGACGAGCCGTAGACGTGCCGAACACGTCGGCAACCGCGCATGGCGAGCCGTGGACGTGCCGAACACGTCGGTAACCGCGCCCGGGCAGTTAGATGATCATCGACGGGGGGCGCTCACACCAGGGGAAGCACTCAGCATCGATCGATATTATCGATTTTTATTATATATTATATCGATATTATCGAACACGTCGGCAACCGCGCATGGCGAGCCGTAGACGTGCCGAACACGTCGGCAACCGCGTATGGCGAGCCGTAGATAGACGTGCCGAACACGTCGGCAACCGCGTATGGCGAGTCGTAGATAGACGTGCCGAACACGTTGGCAACCGCGCATGGCGAGCCGTAGACGTGCCGAACACGTTGGCAACCCTGCATGGCGAGCCGTAGACGTGCCGAACACGTCGGCAAGTCTGCATGGCGAGCCGTAGACGTGCCGATCACGTTGGCAACCGCGCATGGCGAGCCGTAGACGTGCCGAACACGTCGGTAACCCTGCATGGCGAGCCGTAGACGTGGCGAAGACGTTGGCAACCCCGCATGGCGAGCCGTAGACGTGCCGAACACGTCGGTAACCCCGCATAGCGAGCCGGAGACGTGCCGAACACGTCGGCAACCGCGCATGGCGAGCGTAGACGTGCCGAACACGTCGGCAACCGCGTACGGCGAGCCGTAGACGTGCCGAAGACGTTGGCAACCCCGCATGGCGAGCCGTAGACCTGCCGAACACGTCGGCAACCGCGCATGGCGAGCCGTAGACGTGCCGAACACGTTGGCAACCCTGCATGTCGAGCCGTAGACGTGCCGAACACGTTGGCAACCCTGCATGGCGAGCCGTAGACGTGCCGAACACGTCGGCTACCGCGCATGGCGAGCCGTAGACGTGCCGAACACGTCGGCAACCGCGCATGGCGAGCCGTAGACGTGCCGAACACGTTGGCAACCCTGCATGGCGAGCCGTAGACGTGCCGAACACGTTGGCAACCCTGCATGGCGAGCCGTAGACGTGCCGAACACGTCGGTAACCGCCTATAATATCGATCGATATCGAGTGCCTCCCCTGGTGTGAACGCCCCCCGTCGATGACCATCTAACTGCCGCGCCTGGGCAGTTAGATGATCATCGACGGGGGGCGTTCACACCAGGGGAGGCACTCGACATCGATCGATATTATCGATTTTTATTATATATTACATCGATATTATCGAACACGTCGGCAACCCTGCATGGCGAGCCGTAGACGTGCCGAACACGTCGGCAACCGCGCATGGCGAGCGGTAGACGTGCCGAACACGTTGGCAACCCTGCATGGCGAGCCGTAGACGTGCCGAACACGTTGGCAACCCTGCATGGCGAGCCGTAGACGTGCCGAACACGTCGGCAACCCCGCATGGCGAGCCGTAGACGTGCCGAACACGTCGGCAACCGCGCATGGCGAGCCGTAGACGTGCCGAACACGTCGGCAACCGCGCATGGCGAGCGGTAGACGTGCCGAACACGTCGGCAACCGCGCATGGCGAGCCGTAGACGTGCCGAACACGTCGGCAACCGCGTATGGCGAGCCGTAGATAGACGTGCCGAACACGTCGGCAACCGCGTATGGCGAGTCGTAGATAGACGTGCCGAACACGTTGGCAACCGCGCATGGCGAGCCGTAGACGTGCCGAACACGTTGGCAACCCTGCATGGCGAGCCGTAGACGTGCCGAACACGTCGGCAAGTCTGCATGGCGAGCCGTAGACGTGCCGATCACGTTGGCAACCGCGCATGGCGAGCCGTAGACGTGCCGAACACGTCGGTAACCCTGCATGGCGAGCCGTAGACGTGGCGAAGACGTTGGCAACCCCGCATGGCGAGCCGTAGACGTGCCGAACACGTCGGTAACCCCGCATAGCGAGCCGGAGACGTGCCGAACACGTCGGCAACCGCGCATGGCGAGCGTAGACGTGCCGAACACGTCGGCAACCGCGTACGGCGAGCCGTAGACGTGCCGAAGACGTTGGCAACCCCGCATGGCGAGCCGTAGACCTGCCGAACACGTCGGCAACCGCGCATGGCGAGCCGTAGACGTGCCGAACACGTTGGCAACCCTGCATGTCGAGCCGTAGACGTGCCGAACACGTTGGCAACCCTGCATGGCGAGCCGTAGACGTGCCGAACACGTCGGCTACCGCGCATGGCGAGCCGTAGACGTGCCGAACACGTCGGCAACCGCGCATGGCGAGCCGTAGACGTGCCGAACACGTTGGCAACCCTGCATGGCGAGCCGTAGACGTGCCGAACACGTTGGCAACCCTGCATGGCGAGCCGTAGACGTGCCGAACACGTCGGTAACCGCCTATAATATCGATCGATATCGAGTGCCTCCCCTGGTGTGAACGCCCCCCGTCGATGACCATCTAACTGCCGCGCCTGGGCAGTTAGATGATCATCGACGGGGGGCGTTCACACCAGGGGAGGCACTCGACATCGATCGATATTATCGATTTTTATTATATATTACATCGATATTATCGAACACGTCGGCAACCCTGCATGGCGAGCCGTAGACGTGCCGAACACGTCGGCAACCGCGCATGGCGAGCGGTAGACGTGCCGAACACGTTGGCAACCCTGCATGGCGAGCCGTAGACGTGCCGAACACGTTGGCAACCCTGCATGGCGAGCCGTAGACGTGCCGAACACGTCGGCAACCCCGCATGGCGAGCCGTAGACGTGCCGAACACGTCGGCAACCGCGCATGGCGAGCCGTAGACGTGCCGAACACGTCGGCAACCGCGCATGGCGAGCGGTAGACGTGCCGAACACGTTGGCAACCCTGCATGGCGAGCCGTAGACGTGCCGAACACGTTGGCAACCCTGCATGGCGAGCCGTAGACGTGCCGAACACGTCGGCAACCGCGTATGGCGAGCCGTAGACGTGCCGAACACGTCGGCAACCGCGTATGGCGAGCCGTAGACGTGCCGAACACGTTGGCAACCCTGCATGGCGAGCCGTAGACGTGCCGAACACGTCAGCAACCGCGCATGGCGAGCCGTAGACGTGCCGAACACGTCGGCAACCGCGTATGGCGAGCGTAGACGTGCCGAACACGTCGGCAACCGCGTACGGCGAGCCGTAGACGTGCCGAAGACGTTGGCAACCCCGCATGGCGAGCCGTAGACCTGCCGAACACGTCGGCAACCGCGCATGGCGAGCCGTAGACGTGACGAACACGTTGGCAACCCTGCATGTCGAGCCGTAGACGTGCCGAACACGTTGGCAACCCTGCATGGCGAGCCGTAGACGTGCCGAACACGTCGGCTACCGCGCATGGCGAGCCGGAGACGTGCCGAACACGTCGGCAACCGCGCATGGCGAGCCGTAGACGTGCCGAACACGTCGGCAACCGCGCATGGCGAGCCGTAGACGTGCCGAACACGTTGGCAACCCTGCATGGCGAGCCGTAGACGTGCCGAACACGTTGGCAACCCTGCATGGCGAGCCGTAGACGTGCCGAACACGTCGGTAACCGCCTATAATATCGATCGATATCGAGTGCCTCCCCTGGTGTGAACGCCCCCCGTCGATGACCATCTAACTGCCGCGCCTGGGCAGTTAGATGATCATCGACGGGGGGCGTTCACACCAGGGGAGGCACTCGACATCGATCGATATTATCGATTTTTATTATATATTACATCGATATTATCGAACACGTCGGCAACCCTGCATGGCGAGCCGTAGACGTGCCGAACACGTCGGCAACCGCGCATGGCGAGCGGTAGACGTGCCGAACACGTTGGCAACCCTGCATGGCGAGCCGTAGACGTGCCGAACACGTTGGCAACCCTGCATGGCGAGCCGTAGACGTGCCGAACACGTCGGCAACCCCGCATGGCGAGCCGTAGACGTGCCGAACACGTCGGCAACCGCGCATGGCGAGCCGTAGACGTGCCGAACACGTCGGCAACCGCGCATGGCGAGCGGTAGACGTGCCGAACACGTTGGCAACCCTGCATGGCGAGCCGTAGACGTGCCGAACACGTTGGCAACCCTGCATGGCGAGCCGTAGACGTGCCGAACACGTCGGCAACCGCGTATGGCGAGCCGTAGACGTGCCGAACACGTCGGCAACCGCGTATGGCGAGCCGTAGACGTGCCGAACACGTTGGCAACCCTGCATGGCGAGCCGTAGACGTGCCGAACACGTCAGCAACCGCGCATGGCGAGCCGTAGACGTGCCGAACACGTCGGCAACCGCGTATGGCGAGCGTAGACGTGCCGAACACGTCGGCAACCGCGTACGGCGAGCCGTAGACGTGCCGAAGACGTTGGCAACCCCGCATGGCGAGCCGTAGACCTGCCGAACACGTCGGCTACCGCGCATGGCGAGCCGGAGACGTGCCGAACACGTCGGCAACCGCGCATGGCGAGCCGTAGACGTGCCAAACACGTTGGCAACCCTGCATGACGAGCCGTAGACGTGCCGAACACGTTGGCAGCCGTGCATGGCGAGCCGTAGACGTGCCGAACACGTCGGCAACCGCGCATGGCGAGCCGTGGACGTGCCGAACACGTCGGTAACCGCGCCCGGGCAGTTAGATGATCATCGAAGGGGGGCGCTCACACCAGGGGAAGCACTCAGCATCGATCGATATTATCGATTTTTATTATATATTATATCGATATTATCGAACACGTCGGCAACCGCGCATGGCGAGCCGTAGACGTGCCGAACACGTCGGCAACCGCGTATGGCGAGCCGTAGATAGACGTGCCGAACACGTCGGCAACCGCGTATGGCGAGCCGTAGATAGACGTGCCGAACACGTTGGCAACCGCGCATGGCGAGCCGTAGACGTGCCGAACACGTTGGCAACCCTGCATGGCGAGCCGTAGACGTGCCGAACACGTCGGCAAGTCTGCATGGCGAGCCGTAGACGTGCCGATCACGTTGGCAACCGCGCATGGCGAGCCGTAGACGTGCCGAACACGTCGGTAACCCTGCATGGCGAGCCGGAGACGTGCCGAACACGTCGGCAACCGCGCATGGCGAGCCGTAGACGTGCCGTACACGTCGGCAGCCGCGTATGGCGAGCCGTAGATAGACGTGCCGAACACGTCGGCAACCGCGCATGGCGAGCCGTGGACGTGCCGATCACGTCGGCAGCCGTGCATGGCGAGCCGTAGACGTGCCGAACACGTCGGCAACCGCGCATGGCGAGCCGTGGACGTGCCGAACACGTCGGTAACCGCGCCCGGGCAGTTAGATGATCATCGACGGGGGGCGTTCACACCAGGGGAGGCACTCGACATCGATCGATATTATCGATTTTTATTATATATTACATCGATATTATCGAACACGTCGGCAACCCTGCATGGCGAGCCGTAGACGTGCCGAACACGTCGGCAACCGGGCATGGCGAGCGGTAGACGTGCCGAACACGTTGGCAACCCTGCATGGCGAGCCGTAGACGTGCCGAACACGTCGGCAACCCTGCATGGCGAGCCGTAGACGTGCCGAACACGTCGGCAACCGCGTATGGCGAGCCGCAGACGTGCCGAACCCGTTGGCAACCCCGCATGGCGAGCCGTAGACGTGACGAACACGTCGGCAACCCTGCATGGCGAGCCGTAGACGTGCCGAACACGTCGGCAACCGCGCATGGCGAGCCGTAGACGTGACGAACACGTTGGCAACCCTGCATGTCGAGCCGTAGACGTGCCGAACACGTTGGCAACCCTGCATGGCGAGCCGTAGACGTGCCGAACACGTTGGCAACCCTGCATGGCGAGCCGTAGACGTGCCGAACACGTCGGCAACCCCGCATGGCGAGCCGTAGACGTGCCGAACACGTTGGCAACCCTGCATGGCGAGCCGTAGACGTGCCGAACACGTCGGCAACCGCGTATGGCGAGCCGCAGACGTGCCGAACCCGTTGGCAACCCCGCATGGCGAGCCGTAGACGTGACGAACACGTCGGCAACCCTGCATGGCGAGCCGTAGACGTGCCGAACACGTCGGCAACCGCGTATGGCGAGCGTAGACGTGCCGAACACGTCGGCAACCGCGTACGGCGAGCCGTAGACGTGCCGAAGACGTTGGCAACCCCGCATGGCGAGCCGTAGACCTGCCGAACACGTCGGCAACCGCGCATGGCGAGCCGTAGACGTGACGAACACGTTGGCAACCCTGCATGTCGAGCCGTAGACGTGCCGAACACGTTGGCAACCCTGCATGGCGAGCCGTAGACGTGCCGAACACGTCGGCTACCGCGCATGGCGAGCCGGAGACGTGCCGAACACGTCGGCAACCGCGCATGGCGAGCCGTAGACGTGCCAAACACGTTGGCAACCCTGCATGACGAGCCGTAGACGTGCCGAACACGTTGGCAGCCGTGCATGGCGAGCCGTAGACGTGCCGAACACGTCGGCAACCGCGCATGGCGAGCCGTGGACGTGCCGAACACGTCGGTAACCGCGCCCGGGCAGTTAGATGATCATCGACGGGGGGCGCTCACACCAGGGGAAGCACTCAGCATCGATCGATATTATCGATTTTTATTATATATTATATCGATATTATCGAACACGTCGGCAACCGCGCATGGCGAGCCGTAGACGTGCCGAACACGTCGGCAACCGCGTATGGCGAGCCGTAGATAGACGTGCCGAACACGTCGGCAACCGCGTATGGCGAGCCGTAGATAGACGTGCCGAACACGTTGGCAACCGCGCATGGCGAGCCGTAGACGTGCCGAACACGTTGGCAACCCTGCATGGCGAGCCGTAGACGTGCCGAACACGTCGGCAAGTCTGCATGGCGAGCCGTAGACGTGGCGAAGACGTTGGCAACCCCGCATGGCGAGCCGTAGACGTGCCGAACACGTCGGTAACCCCGCATAGCGAGCCGGAGACGTGCCGAACACGTCGGCAACCGCGCATGGCGAGCCGTAGACGTGCCGTACACGTCGGCAGCCGCGTATGGCGAGCCGTAGACGTGCCGAACCCGTTGGCAACCCCGCATGGCGAGCCGTAGACGTACCGAACACGTCGGCAACCGCGTATGGCGAGCCGTAGATAGACGTGCCGAACACGTCGGCAACCGCGCATGGCAAGCCGTGGACGTGCCGATCACGTCGGCAGCCGTGCATGGCGAGCCGTAGACGTGCCGAACACGTCGGCAACCGCGCATGGCGAGCCGTGGACGTGCCGAACACGTCGGCAACCCTGCATGTCGAGCCGTAGACGTGCCGAACACGTTGGCAACCCTGCATGGCGAGCCGTAGACGTGCCGAACACGTTGGCAACCCCGCATGGCGAGCCGTAGACGTACCGAACACGTCGGCAACCGCGTATGGCGAGCCGTAGATAGACGTGCCGAACACGTCGGCAACCGCGCATGGCGAGCCGTGGACGTGCCGATCACGTCGGCAGCCGTGCATGGCGAGCCGTAGACGTGCCGAACACGTCGGCAACCGCGCATGGCGAGCCGTGGACGTGCCGAACACGTCGGTAACCGCGCCCGGGCAGTTAGATGATCATCGACGGGGGGCGTTCACACCAGGGGAGGCACTCGACATCGATCGATATTATCGATTTTTATTATATATTACATCGATATTATCGAACACGTCGGCAACCCTGCATGGCGAGCCGTAGACGTGCCGAACACGTCGGCAACCGCGTATGGCGAGCCGCAGACGTGCCGAACCCGTTGGCAACCCCGCATGGCGAGCCGTAGACGTGACGAACACGTCGGCAACCCTGCATGGCGAGCCGTAGACGTGCCGAACACGTCGGCAACCGCGTATGGCGAGCGTAGACGTGCCGAACACGTCGGCAACCGCGTACGGCGAGCCGTAGACGTGCCGAAGACGTTGGCAACCCCGCATGGCGAGCCGTAGACCTGCCGAACACGTCGGCAACCGCGCATGGCGAGCCGTAGACGTGACGAACACGTTGGCAACCCTGCATGTCGAGCCGTAGACGTGCCGAACACGTTGGCAACCCTGCATGGCGAGCCGTAGACGTGCCGAACACGTCGGCTACCGCGCATGGCGAGCCGGAGACGTGCCGAACACGTCGGCAACCGCGCATGGCGAGCCGTAGACGTGCCAAACACGTTGGCAACCCTGCATGACGAGCCGTAGACGTGCCGAACACGTTGGCAGCCGTGCATGGCGAGCCGTAGACGTGCCGAACACGTCGGCAACCGCGCATGGCGAGCCGTGGACGTGCCGAACACGTCGGTAACCGCGCCCGGGCAGTTAGATGATCATCGACGGGGGGCGCTCACACCAGGGGAAGCACTCAGCATCGATCGATATTATCGATTTTTATTATATATTATATCGATATTATCGAACACGTCGGCAACCGCGCATGGCGAGCCGTAGACGTGCCGAACACGTCGGCAACCGCGTATGGCGAGCCGTAGATAGACGTGCCGAACACGTCGGCAACCGCGTATGGCGAGCCGTAGATAGACGTGCCGAACACGTTGGCAACCGCGCATGGCGAGCCGTAGACGTGCCGAACACGTTGGCAACCCTGCATGGCGAGCCGTAGACGTGCCGAACACGTCGGCAAGTCTGCATGGCGAGCCGTAGACGTGCCGATCACGTTGGCAACCGCGCATGGCGAGCCTTAGACGTGCCGAACACGTCGGTAACCCTGCATGGCGAGCCGTAGACGTGGCGAAGACGTTGGCAACCCCGCATGGCGAGCCGTAGACGTGCCGAACACGTCGGTACCCCCCGCATAGCGAGCCGGAGACGTGCCGAACACGTCGGCAACCGCGCATGGCGAGCCGTAGACGTGCCGTACACGTCGGCAGCCGCGTATGGCGAGCCGTAGACGTGCCGAACCCGTTGGCAACCCCGCATGGCGAGCCGTAGACGTACCGAACACGTCGGCAACCGCGTATGGCGAGCCGTAGACGTGACGAACACGTTGGCAACCCTGCATGTCGAGCCGTAGACGTGCCGAACACGTTGGCAACCCTGCATGGCGAGCCGTAGACGTGCCGAACACGTCGGCAACCGCGTATGGCGAGCCGTGGACGTGCCGATCACGTCGGCAGCCGTGCATGGCGAGCCGTAGACGTGCCGAACACGTCGGCAAACCGCGCATGGCGAGCCGTGGACGTGCCGAACACGTCGGTAACCGCGCCCGGGCAGTTAGATGATCATCGACGGGGGGGCGTTCACACCAGGGGAGGCACTCGACATCGATCGATATTATCGATTTTTATTATATATTACATCGATATTATCGAACACGTCGGCAACCCTGCATGGCGAGCCGTAGACGTGCCGAACACGTCGGCAACCGGGCATGGCGAGCGGTAGACGTGCCGAACACGTTGGCAACCCTGCATGGCGAGCCGTAGACGTGCCGAACACGTCGGCAACCCTGCATGGCGAGCCGTAGACGTGCCGAACACGTCGGCAAGCGCGTATGGCGAGCCGCAGACGTGCCGAACCCGTTGGCAACCCCGCATGGCGAGCCGTAGACGTGACGAACACGTCGGCAACCCTGCATGGCGAGCCGTAGACGTGCCGAACACGTCGGCAACCGCGCATGGCGAGCCGTAGACGTGACGAACACGTTGGCAACCCTGCATGTCGAGCCGTAGACGTGCCGAACACGTTGGCAACCCTGCATGGCGAGCCGTAGACGTGCCGAACACGTTGGCAACCCTGCATGGCGAGCCGTAGACGTGCCGAACACGTCGGCAACCCCGCATGGCGAGCCGTAGACGTGCCGAACACGTTGGCAACCCTGCATGGCGAGCCGTAGACGTGCCGAACACGTCGGCAACCGCGTATGGCGAGCCGCAGACGTGCCGAACCCGTTGGCAACCCCGCATGGCGAGCCGTAGACGTGACGAACACGTCGGCAACCCTGCATGGCGAGCCGTAGACGTGCCGAACACGTCGGCAACCGCGTATGGCGAGCGTAGACGTGCCGAAACACGTCGGCAACCGCGTACGGCGAGCCGTAGACGTGCCGAAGACGTTGGCAACCCCGCATGGCGAGCCGTAGACCTGCCGAACACGTCGGCAACCGCGCATGGCGAGCCGTAGACGTGACGAACACGTTGGCAACCCTGCATGTCGAGCCGTAGACGTGCCGAACACGTTGGCAACCCTGCATG